>SJYC01007767.1:0-25700 GCA_006408675.1 Madoqua kirkii | reverse complement strand
ACAACCCACAGGACGAGACAAAATCTTTTTAAATGATGCAATTGACAAGGGATTAATCTCTAGAATATGCAGACAGTGCATGCAGCTCAATATAAAAAACAAACAACCCAGTCAGAAACTGGGCATGAGATCTAAATGGACATTTCTCCAAAGAAGACATGCCGATGGCCAAGAAGCACATGAAAAGATGTTCAACCTCACTAATTACTAAAGAAATGCAAATAGAAACTACAATGAGGTATCATTTCACACTGGTCAGAATGACCATCATCAAAAAGACAACCCAGAGGGATAGGGTGGCGAAGGAGGTGGGAGAGGGTTTCAGGATGGGGGACAGGACACATGTATACCTGTGGCTGATTCATTTTTGTATGGCAAAACGCATCACAATGTTGTACAGTAATTATCCTCCAATTATAATAATTTGTAAAATAAAAAAAGTCTACAAACAATGAATGCTAGAGAGGATGTGGAGAAAAGCGAACCCTCTTGCACTGTTGGTAAGAATGTAAACTGACACAGCTGCTATGGAGAGCAGTATGGAGGGTCCTTAAAAAAACAAGAAATAAAACTGCCATATGACCTGGCAATCCCAGTTCTGTGCATATACTCTGAGAAAACTGTAATTCAACCAGACCCAGTGTTCACTGCAGCACTATGACAATAAAGCTAGGATGGAACCTAGATATGTACCAACAGACGACTAAAGAAGTTGTGGTACATATGTACAATGGAATTATCATCCAGCCGTAAAAAGAAGCGGATTTGAATTCGTTCTAGTGGGGTGGATGAAGCTACAGTCTGTCAGAGTGAAGTAAATCAAAAAACAAGTATTGCATATTAATGCATGGAGTGAAGTAAAATTCACTCAGTTGTGTCTGGCTCTTTGTGACCCCATGGGCTATACAGTCCATAGAATTTTCCAGGCCAGAGTACTGGTGTGGGTAGCCTATCCCTTCTCCAGGGGATCTTCCCAACGTAGGGATTGAACTGTGGTCTCCTGCATTGCAGGTGGAGTCTTCACCAACTGAGCTATAAGGATAGCCATAAGCTATCCATATTATATCCATATGAATGCAGGTATATGGAATTTAGGAAAATGGTTCTGAGGAACCTTTTTGCAGGGCAGGAGTAGAGATGCAGACAGAGAGAACAGACTTGTGGACACAGTGGAAAATTCCAATGGGAATTTTCTGTATGATGCAGTGTGTGCGACTTGTGCTCTGTGATGACCTAGAGTGGTAGGATGGGGTGGGGGGTGGGAGATTCATGAGGGAGGGGACATATGTATACCTATTACTGATTCATGTTGCTATATGACAGAAACCATCACAATATTGTAAAGCAATTATACTCCAATTAATTTCTTTGAAAATCATCTTAAAAAGTGGATTTGAGATTAAAATTTATACAGTATAAAGAAAAGGTCAGAAGAAGAGCATTAAATGGAATATGAAGCATAAAAAAAATCTACAAACAATAAATGCTGAAGCCAGATGCTGTCTCTTATACACATCTCAATTATACTCCAATTAATTTTTTTGAAAATCATCTTAAAAAGTGGATTTGAGATTAAAATTTATACAGTATAAAGAAAAGGTCAGAAGAAGAGCATTAAATGGAATATGAAGCATAAAAAAAATCTACAAACAATAAATGCTGGAGAGGGTGTGGGAAAAGGGGAACCCTTCTACCCTGTTGGTGGAAATGTAAATTAGTACGGTCACTATGGAGAACATTGTGGAGATTACTTTAAAAACTAAAAACAGAACTACTCTGTGATGCTGCAATCTCACTCCTGGGCACATGTCCAGAGAAAACCATGATTCAAAATGACATATGCACCCACGGTTCACTGCAACACTATTTACAATATCCAGGACAAGGAAATAACTGAAATGTCCATTCGAACGATGAATAGATAAATGGATAAAGAAGATGTTGTGCATGTATACCATGAAATTATTACTCTGTCTTAAAAAAGAATGAAAACTTCTCCTCCCACCTTCAATCTTTCCTAGCATCAGGCTCTTTTCCAATGAGTCAGCTCTTTGCATCAGGTGGCCAAAGTACTAGAGTTTCATCTTCAACATCAGTCCTTCCAGGGAACACCCAGTACTGATCTCCTTTATGAAGGGCTGTTTGGATCTCCTTGCAGTCCAAGGGATTCTCAAGAGTCTTCCCCAACACCACAGTTCAAAAGCATCAATTCTTCCATGCTCAGCTTTCTTTATAGTCCAACTCTCACATCCACACATGACTACTGGAAAAACCATAGTTTTGACGAGATGACCCTTTGTTGACAAAGTAATGTCTCTGCCTTTTAATATGCTGTCTAGCTTGGTCATAACTTTTCTTCCAAGAAGTAAGTGTCTTTTAATTTCACGGCTGCAGTCATCATCTGCAGTGATTTTGGAGCCTCAAAAAATAAAGTCTGTCACTGTTTCCACTGTTTCTCCATCTATTTGCCATGAAGGGATGGGACCGGATGCCATGATCTTCATTTTCTGAATGTTGAGCTTTTAGCCAACTTTTTCACTCTCCTCTTTCACTTTCATCAAGAGGCTTTTTAGCCCGTCTTTACTTTCGGCCATAAGGGTGGTGTCATCTGCATATCTGAGGTTATTGATATTTCTCCCAACATTTGGCATGGACCAAATGTCTTATGGACTTCTTAGATAGGACCAAATACCCTGCAAGGGCAATGACAAGTGTCCTTGTAAGAGGGACACAGAAGGAGATTATGGCAGAAAGTGAAGAGGAACTAAAAAGCCTCTTGATGAAAGTGAAAGAGGAGAGTGAAAAAGTTGGCTGAAAGCTCAACATTCAGAAAACAAAGATCATGGCATCTGGTCCCATCACTTCATGGGAAATAGATGGGGAAACAGTGGAAACAGTGTCAGACTTTATTTTGGGGGGCGTCAAAATCACTGCAGATGGTAACTGAAAGCATGAAATTAAAAGACACTTACTCCTTGCAAGAAAAGTTATGACCAACCTAGATAGTATATTCAAAAGCAGAGACATTACTTTGCCGACTAAGGTCCATCTAGTCAAGGCTATGGTTTGTCCTGTGGTCATGTATGGATGTGAGAGAAGGCTGAGCGCCGAAGAACTGATGCTTTTGAACTGTGGTGTTGGAGAAGACTCTTGAGAGTCCCTTGGGCTGCAAGGAGATCCAACCAGTCCATTCTGAAGGAGATCAGCCCTGGGATTTCTTTGGAAAGACTGATGCTGAAGCTGAAATTCCAGTACTTTGGCAGCCTAATGCGAAGAGCCGACTCACTGGAAAAGACTGTGATGCTGGGAGGGATTGGGGGCAGGAGGAGAAGGGGATGACAGAGGATGAGATGGCTGGATGGCATCACGAACTTGATGGACGTGAATCTGAGTGAACTCTGAGAGATGGTGGTGAACAGGGAGGCCTGGCGTGCTGCGATTCATGGGGTCGCAAAGAGTCGGACACGACTGAGCGACTGAAATGAACTGAACTGAACTGAAGAGAAGACTATGTAAAGATGATGGAAGTAGGGAGAAAAAGTAAAGTGATGTAGAATCACAAGCCTAGGGATGTGGAAAACTTCTTCAGGCTCAAAAGGCAAGGACATAGATTCTCCCCTAAAGACTCCAGAAGCTGGCTTTGCCAACACTTTCATTTTTATCCCATAACACCCATTTAGGGCTTCCCTGGTGGCTCAGAAAACAAAGAATCCTCCTGCAATGAAGGAGACTTGGGTTTGATCCCTGGGTCAGGAAGATCCCCTGGAGAAGGGAATGGCCACCCACTCCAATATTTCGGCCTGGAGGACTCTATGGACAGAGGAGCCTGGAGGGCTACAGTCCATGGGGTCACAAAGAGCTGGACATGACTGAGCAATAAATGTTCACACTTTCACTTTCAAGACCCATTTTAAGTTTCTGACTATCAGAAACATAAAGCAATGATGGTTGCTTTAAGTCACTAAGTTTTAAAAATAGTTTCTATTGCAGTATAGTTGATTTGCATGGTTTCCTATTTGGGGTTAGTTTCAGGTGTACAGCAAGGTGACCCTGTTATATATTTACATATATCCACTCTTCTCAGATTCTTTTCCCGTGTAGGCCATCACAAAGTGTCAAGTACAGTTCCCTGTGCTCTAGAGTAGATCCTTATTAGTTATCTGTTTTATGTACAGTAGTGTATATACGTCAAGCCCCATCTCCCAGTTTATCTTTCTCCTCCCTTATCGATACCCTGGTGGCTATAAGTTTGCTTTCTGTATCTGTGACTCTATTTGTTTGGTAGATAAATTCATTTGTATCCCTTTTAAAGGTTTCACATACACATATATCATGTGATATTTGTTTTTCTGTGTCTGACTTACTTCAGTCAGTGTGACAACCTTTAGGTCCAACCAGTTTGTTGCAAATGGCATCATTTTCCTTTCTATGGCTGAGCAATATGCTGCTGTATGTTTTTACCACATATCTTTCATTCCTGTGTTGATGGACATTTAGGTGGCTCCCATGTCTTGGCTATTGTAGAGAGTGCTGCAATGGACATTGGGGTGCATGTATATTTTTTAAATTATTGTTTTCTCGGGACATATGTCCAGGAGTGGGATTGATGGATCATATGGCAGATCTTGTCACTGGATCATCAGTCACTAAATTTGTGGTAATTTGTTACAGCAACAATAGGAAACTAATACAGCATAGATCTAAAATCTTATTGAAAATATGAAGTTAGGCTATACAACTCAGCTTAACCAAGTTTCTGTGATAAAAAGCTAGTCAGAAAACCAAACTTTCACTGGTGGCCACATAATTTAATTCAGTATGGTACCTCAAAGCACTTTTGAGGCACCCAAGACCAAAAGCAATGATGCTGAAGCATCTTGAAAGATCCTTTGAGAGACTTTGTAGGAAGAAGAGAACACCAGAGAAGAGACTTTCAAAGGAGTCATTTTATTCTCAAATTAGAAGCATGAAAAAGCAAAATTCTTCCCTGAAAGAAGTCTTCTTCAAAGAAGAAAGTGGGATATGTTAACACTAATGATTGACACTGGGTAATTTCAACTCTGAGGCATTTTTCACCATAAAGGAAAAGCATGACAGCAAGGAGCCGAGCTTCTAATGTCTGGTAATATACAAGAGAAAGAAGACGAAACGATTATAGAAGTGTGGCCTGAGCAGCGCCTGAGCCCCAGATAAGCGGGCGGTTTTGTTGCCCGTGTAGACTGCCGCATTTGTTTGCACTGATGTGTTTTTTTCCCCTGATATGAAACACTTGAAATGGACAATAGTACCATCAACAATATTTCTTCGGGATGCATTTCCACTGATGCCAGCCACAAAGAGCATTCTTGAACCCAAAATCGAGCAACATTTGTTGAGGTTTTTCTTTATCTTCTGCCACATGGATATAAAATGGTATTTTTTTGGAAAAAAAATATGGTACACTGTGGTAACCCATTTGCCACATGTGGCCTTGGCCTCGGTATTTGGGGAAAGTGTAACCCATTCTTATCTCACAGGACTGTTCTGTCAGAAACCAAGAGACGGGGTTCCCTTCTGAATTCAGAATACCAAATCCTGCAAAATTCTGGAGACAGCGTTCAATATATTTCAAGCTCTTCTCATTCTTTCCCAACTCCCAGTGCTCATTCACAAGCTTTGCATGTGAGACATCCAAGGAGATGCTCTGAAAGGTTTCTGTCCTGTCAAGGAAAAAATGTACACTTATTCAGCCAACATTTAGAAACCATCAGGATGGCAGAAAATATGACACCTCCGTTTCCTTAAGGATCCACAGCCCAGAGGAAGATACAGATGTACACTTCACACACACACACGCACACACACACACGCACACACACACACACACACACACACACACACACACACACACAACTATTTATATGCCTGCTTAAAAATGTTCCCAAATAATTGAAACTGAGAAAATCCTCGGTCATTTATGATACATTTAATAGTAGAGAGTCGGCTAGATATAATATAGCATATCTCAAAAAAACCCAACCAAACACCCCAACAAAGGAGAATAACAGTATATGTTCCTAAAAGAACAAGGACTACAAGCCGTGCAACCTTCCATGTGGCTGAATTTTCTTTAAAGTTTCTTGTATGAAAAATGCGGAATTGAGAGGTACAAGCTACGATGTGTAAGAGGGATCGCTTACAAGGATATACAGTGCAAGGAAACATATTCATTATGTTGAGATGACTTTTAAATGAAATACAGCCTAAAAAATATGGAGCCTCTGTACTGTACACCTGAAACCAATATGATGTAAATCAACTAAACTTCCATTTAAAAATTTAGATTTCAAATTATGCTTCACAAAATACCTAAATACACAAGGTCACATTTCTTCCAACAGAGAGTTCAACAGAATGTACATCACAGGGAGATGGGAACCATGTCGATCTTACGGCTTCATGTGTCCCGAAACCCATCGCCACATACCGCTAGAGCAGTAAAAAAAATGCAGTTTCGGGAGCAGAAACACAGGGAGAAAGGATATTGGATTTTTGTGTGTGTGGTCATAATCAAGGTTTTAGCCCTGATTCTATTATTGGACAAGTTACCTGAGACTGCATTTTCTCATCTGCAAAATCAGAATAACATCTTCTGTGGGAAGGAGTGGTTGGCACAGAGGAAGATCTCAAAGAAGTTCCACCCCTTCTCAAGGAGGAAGAGTTTCCAGGAACTTGTCAGTTTCAAAGTCGATTCACATTTGCCCTTGAGTGGGGGCACAAGGGCTCTCAACTGTCTACACATAGGTGAGGCTTCTCTCCATCATCCTCAAACTGATTCTGGCCCTACTTCCTCAAAGACCTCCAGCATCCTCACATGCCCTCCTCCTGTGCCACAGTTAAACCTGGAGGGGCAAGGCATCCATATATATATTTCCTCTAAAGGAAATAAAGAACTGCCTTAGGACAGGCACTTCATTCCAGATTTCCAGTTATAATGTCAAGTATTATTTAATCCCTATCTACCATTTTTCTCCATGCAGACATTTCTTTTACGATTCTCATGGGAACATAGTTGAGCCAGAGCAGGGTTCAAATATTATTGACTCTCCTGACTAGATCAATTCTATGTGTTTAGTGTATATTTAGATTTTATTTATTTTTTGATGTAGTGATACAATTATTAAGCGTAAATGGATGTCAGTGGAAAATAATTGTTTCCTTTTTCTCTGATTCCTTATCACACAGTTACCTTCTCCAGAGGCAACTAGTGATGTGATGAATTTGTGTAACTTTCCAGAGGCATTGTTTGGAATTTCAGAGGTGCTCTGCTGTGATGTCACACTGTCTACACGATTCTGCCCATCTTAGTTGTTGCTGATGTTGTTGCTTCACTAAGAATATGCTTTTGTTGTTGCTGTTGCTTCAGAATATATCTTTGAAATTCTTTCCTTATGAGTTCACAGAGGGCTGCTTCATTCTTGTTAATGGCTGTATATTATTCCAGCATTTGGACTGGACCATAGTAAATCTATCCATGTCCCTATTGAAGGATGGGTTTTTAAATATGTTGTGTTATCATATGTTCATACATCATGCACACCACCCAATTTGGTAAAGTCTTCCATTTAATGCAATGTTATTTTACCCAGGCATTTCAATTCTAGGAGTTCCGTTTCCAGTAATACTTATGCAGCTTGTGCAGTGAACTATTTGTGAAGACATTTATTGCAGAATTTTTGTTATCAGGAAGAACTGGAAAGAAATCAAGTGTGTAAATACGGGCACACAGAACTGAACATCTCCCTCTTGTGGTAGTCTATGCAGCTGTCAAAATAAATGAAGGATGCCTGAATGAGCTTATGTGAAAGATGTATATAACACATTGCTGAGTGAAAAGAGTAAATTGCAGTATAGTCATGCATATGTTGTAGGAAAAAAACTAACCAAACAACACATACATACAGAGTTCTAAAAGCAATGCCAAGAGTATCTACACATGGACAGAAAGATTTTTGGAAATCCAAGTGGGCAAGCCTTCACTTTTTACTTTGTGTATTTATCATGGGAACATAGTTGAGCCAGAGCAGGGTTCAAATATTATTGACTCTCCTGACTAGATCAATTCTATGTGTTTAGTGTATATTTAGATTTTATTTATTTTTTGATGTAGTGATACAATTATTAAGCGTAAATGGATGTCAGTGGAAAATAATTGTTTCCTTTTTCTCTGATTCCTTATCACACAGTTACCTTCTCCAGAGGCAACTAGTGATGTGATGAATTTGTGTAACTTTCCAGAGGCATTGTTTGGAATTTCAGAGGTGCTCTGCTGTGATGTCACACTGTCTACACGATTCTGCCCATCTTAGTTGTTGCTGATGTTGTTGCTTCACTAAGAATATGCTTTTGTTGTTGCTGTTGCTTCAGAATATATCTTTGAAATTCTTTCCTTATGAGTTCACAGAGGGCTGCTTCATTCTTGTTAATGGCTGTATATTATTCCAGCATTTGGACTGGACCATAGTAAATCTATCCATGTCCCTATTGAAGGATGGGTTTTTAAATATGTTGTGTTATCATATGTTCATACATCATGCACACCACCCAATTTGGTAAAGTCTTCCATTTAATGCAATGTTATTTTACCCAGGCATTTCAATTCTAGGAGTTCCGTTTCCAGTAATACTTATGCAGCTTGTGCAGTGAACTATTTGTGAAGACATTTATTGCAGAATTTTTGTTATCAGGAAGAACTGGAGAGAAATCAAGTGTGTAAATACGGGCACACAGAACTGAACATCTCCCTCTTGTGGTAGTCTATGCAGCTGTCAAAATAAATGAAGGATGCCTGAATGAGCTTATGTGAAAGATGTATATAACACATTGCTGAGTGAAAAGAGTAAATTGCAGTATAGTCATGCATATGTTGTAGGAAAAAAACTAACCAAACAACACATACATACAGAGTTCTAAAAGCAATGCCAAGAGTATCTACACATGGACAGAAAGATTTTTGGAAATCCAAGTGGGCAAGCCTTCACTTTTTACTTTGTGTATTTTTAGCCTTTGACTAGGGCTTCCCTGGTGGATCAGTGGTAAAGAATTTTGCCATGCAGGAGATGCAGGTTTGATCCCTGGGTTGGGAAGATCCTTTGGAGAAGGAAATGGCAACCCACTCTAGTTTTCTTTCCTGGGAAACCCATGGACAGAGGAGCCTGGCGGGCTACAGTCCACTGGGGTTACAAAAGAGTCAAGTACAACTTAGCAACTACACACACACACACACACACACACACACACACACAGACTTTGCATAGTTATGAAGTATTTTTTTTTGTCAAAAAATGAATAGTTTCAGTAAAAGTTTTTCAATTCCACCATGATGGCCAATATTCTTCCGGGAGCACTCTTGTGAGATCTAAGGAAGCTGAAAAGAAGCTACTCTAACAAAGTTCCTGCCCAGGCTCAGCAAACATTACCTAACAGAGTCCCCTGTCTTCCCTGTGCAGCTCTGAACACCATTATAATTTAGTTTCAGATCCTACGCTTCCAAATCTGGCCCATAATGCAACGGAACTATTCTATCAGAAATTTCAGAGGCGAAAGGTAAAAATCTCACCTTTTATCTTCAGACGCTTTAGGAGTTTTCAATAACGTCATCAAATCCGTCTTGTCACCACTCGATGCCTCGAGTGCTGGTTTTTCAAACATAAAAAGCACGGTTCTCAGATAATCCACCTGCACTGATTTTGAAGCTGCAACTTTTTGTAATGCCTCCCCCACGCTCTCTTGACAACCTGTGGAGAGGAGAAAAGCAAGCATCATCTCACCCCCTTTCATATCTACTCTAAATGAAATGAGGCATCTCTGGCTTTGATTTAGACCAGTCACCTTGGATCTGCAAGGCTTGTTCCCAGCTGATGACCTGCGGAGATGCTAGGACTTCTTCCAGCTTGTCAGGAGCTTTGGTGAAGATGTAGTAAGTATTGGTATAATGGTCCAGGTCATCCTTCATCTCCTGATGTAACAAATACCAATCACATTTACGCAGTGGCAATGCTCACAAAATGCTCTGCCTGTGTCCCGAGTGCTAGAGACTAACTTGCTGGAGAGGCTTTGCTGCTGTTGTGAGAGAGAGGTGCAGACATCTCTGCGGAGTCCCTTGTAGAATAAACCACTGGAAGGGGCTCCTTCCTGGAGTCGGCTGCCCTTGGGGTGACGCGCAAGCAGCCCCAGTGTCTGAGATGGAAAGTGCAGCCGAGAGAGTGCGCGTTAAAGGCCCAGAAGAGTCGGGGCTTTCGGGACAGCGGGGAGCACGCGGGACAGCGGGGAGCACGCGGGGCAGAGGGGAGCACGCGGGACAGAGGGGAGCACGCGGGACAGCGGGGAGCACGCGGGGCAGCGGGGAGCACGCGGGACAGAGGGGAGCACGCGGGGCAGCGGGGAGCATGCGGGACAGAGCTGAGGTCCAGGCTCCTGGTCTGTGAGAAGGTGACCCCTCGGCTAATTCTGAAAGTGAATTCCCAGGCGGCGCTAGTGGCAAAGAGCCCGCCGGCCGGCGCAGGAGTTCAGCCCCTGGGGTGGGAAGATCCCCTGGAGGAGGGCGCTGCACCCCACTGGGGGATCCTGGTCTGGAGAATCCCAGGACGGGGGAGCCGGGCTCGCCCCGGGCCGCTGCCGGCGACGCTGTGCTCTAGCGCTCCCGGTGACTATCTGTGTGGATGAGGGGCGCGGGGGCTGGTAAACGATCGCTACTCTGGGAAGGATGGGGTTCGCGGCTCGTACTCCCCTGAAAGATGAAGATGCTCTTATGAGGCAAACTTGGCGTCTGCTCTCACAGACCTCTGACGTCGTCTTTTTTGTCAACGGCATCTTCTGTCTTAGGAAAGCAGCGGTCTTAGCCCTCACCCTCCTCACTGCTTATGAGTCACAGGGAAAGCAAAACACTTCCTCACCGTTTGCACCCGCAGGCATCTAGCACGAGAGGATGCCCTCGACGGAGTCCTGACAGCAGAGAGCTGACTGAGCGCAACTCGAGAGCGACCTCCAGGCCCTGGCTATGGCTGTGCGGCCCACGCCTGCGCTCCCCCTCCATCCTGCCCTCTCCTCCAGGCAGCCCTTCCCAGATCTGCATGAGTCAGGTGTGTCAAGGGCCCCCGCCCCTGCCGGCCCCTCGCCGCGGCCCCTCGTCCCCGTCCTGGGCGTGGGCGGCCTGACCCTCAGGAGCCAGGGCCTCACCTCCTTCTGAGGCCGGACGATGACTGTCCGGTACTCTGGCCAGGCGTCCACCAGCACCTCCAGGTTGAACGGGTTTTTATTTCTAATGTGGAAAAGGGTGCCATACACCTACAAGAGCAGGAACAAAGCGGTAGACGATGAAGTTTCTCTCTGAGACGGGGTCTGGCCGGTGGCACAGGAGGTGAACGCAGAAGTTAGAAGGACTTGATAAGGGGCTTCCCTCATAGTCCAGGGGCTAAGACTCCCAGCCCCCAGTGCAGGGGGCCCAGGTTCGATCCCTGGTCAGGGAACTGGATCCCACATGGCGCAGCTAAGGTCTCCCATGCTGCGGCGAGAGATCCCACACGCTGCAGCTGAGGCCTGGTGCAGCCACAGAAACAAATAAACATTTTTTTTAAAGAAGGACTTGACACAGCAGGACTAGTATTTCCAGGATGGCGCGTTGGACTATCCATCAGAAGACGGACTGCAAAGTGGCAGGAAGGATCCCCCAGAATCCAAGTTACTGACAAATGAACAGGCTTCCCTAACATGTATTCATTCATTTTTTGAAAAGTCCATACTATTGATATTTTCCTATTTTAGACATTAATATCACACCTTCAATCAGCATCTGCCTATTATATATTAAATTTGTGTCAAATATGGAGAATTCAAAGGTGGATATGATGTAGCCGCTGCCTTCAAGTGAAGTCTACAAGGGCAAAGAGATACACAGTCTAATCTTAAAAAGGCACCTGTTCTGATAGGTCTGTGCACATGGTCGGGGGGGGGATCACAAAAAGGCAAAGTCACTACCTGTCCAGAAGTGGTGGGAGACTTACAGAAAAACTAACATCTAAATTGGACCATGAAAAATAAATGAACCTGGTGAAATAAAGGGAAGAGGAAGACAAGCAATTTCCGTTAGGAGAAGGAGCGTGATTGGAGGCTTGAAGGTGCTGAGATTCGATCCCATCTGCTGAACTGTGAGGGGTCAGTGATCCTAACGCATAGCACATCTTCCATGTTGGGAAATGAAGAGACGTTTTTGATAAACGTTTGTATATCCCGTTAAGGAGTGTGGGCTTTCATGCTTTGGACATGAACCACCACTAGCATTTTAAGGCAAGGGAGGGATATGCTCATATGCGTGTGGGACAGATGCTCTGGTTATCAAGTCGCAGGGGGCCGATGGCCTGGGCCAGTTAGGGAAGAGTCCACCACACGCCCCAGCAGGACTGATGCAAAAGACGTTGTAGGGTCTTCCTGGTGCTCTAGGGGCTCAGACCCTGAGCTCCCAGCGCGGTGGGAGCAGGCTCGACCCCTGGTCAGGGGGGGCTCGACCTGCATGCTGCAGCTAAGACCCAGCGCAGCTAAATGGGCAAAAATCGACTTTAAAACAGTATTGTGCATGCATGACTGAGTCCCAGTGCTGTTTGCCTGAAACTGCTGCGACATTGCTAACCAGCTATACCCCAACACATAATAAAAAGTTTTATTAGAAGATACTGAAGAACCCCCAGGGAAGTAAGGGAGGTGATTGGACGTGAGTGTTAAGATAGACCCAGGCGGGAGGAATCTTGGCCTTGCACCTCCATCTGCCCTGGAAAGCCCTGACGCCGAGTCTATCTTCACACCTTAGTCCTCTCTTCCCCCATCCCCCCCTACTCCCTTACCTTCAGGGACTCAGGGATGCTCTCTTCAAGGATTCATACAAAATCTGAAGTTGCTGGGGTTCACGAAGCACAAACATCTTATGTAGCACCCAAGCCCCTTCCCTGAGGAAGACACTCTGTGGAAAGAAACACACCCACAAAAACACCTGGAGGCCTGAGACAGGTATCCTGGAAGGGCAAGAAGAAGACCCCGAGGACAGCCACGCATCGCTCGAGGTACAGGATCGTACCCAAGGTTGTGCCCAAGTACCAACTGGCAAAAGCCAGAAAGTGGAACTGTATGTTAGCAACCTTGAAAACAGAGAAAATCTTGTATTCAATAATTCCACTTCTAGGGACTCATACCAAGGAGATAATAGCAGACACCTATAAGAATGTAAATATAAGAAAATTTACTGAGACAACATAGTATATCAGTAAGATACACTCAGGAGCATTCCTCAGTCTCACACACACACATACCTGACTGCATATATAATTATACTATATATATGTATATTACATGTGCTCGACCAAGGAATATAGAATACTTAAAGACATTATACAAGAGTACCCATAATCTCTAAAAATTAACAAATACAAGAAATCCCAAGCAATTTTGATGGCTTATAGGAGAGACGGCAAATTTTTTAAAATCTCGACAATCCTGAAAAATCCTGTGTATGTGTGTCTGTGTGTTCAGTCATGTCCAACTGTTTGTGACCCCATGGACTGCAGCCTGCCGGGCTCCTCTGTCCTTGGAGTTTTCCAGGCAAGAATACTGGAGCAGGTTGCTATTTCCTCCTCCAGGAGATCTTTCCAACCCAGAGATCGGACCCATATCTCTTGCATCTCCTGCAGTGGCAGGCAGACTCTTTACCACTGGTGCTGCCTGAGAAGCCTTCCATGTGTGTGGGAAGAAAAGTGAAAGTGTTAGTTGCTAAGCTGTGTCTGACTCTTTGTGACCCCATGGACGAGAGCTCCTCTATCTATGGGATTCTCCAGGCAAGAAGGGGTCAGTGATCCTAACGCATAGCACATCTTCCATGTTGGGAAATGAAGAGACGTTTTTGATAAACGTTTGTATATCCCGTTAAGGAGTGTGGGCTTTCATGCTTTGGACATGAACCACCACTAGCATTTTAAGGCAAGGGAGGGATATGCTCATACGCGTGTGGGACAGATGCTCTGGTTATCAAGTCGCAGGGGGCCGATGGCCTGGGCCAGTTAGGGAAGAGTCCACCACACGCCCCAGCAGGACTGATGCAAAAGACGTTGTAGGGTCTTCCTGGTGCTCTAGGGGCTCAGACCCTGAGCTCCCAGCGCGGTGGGAGCAGGCTCGACCCCTGGTCAGGGGGGGCTCGACCTGCATGCTGCAGCTAAGACCCAGCGCAGCTAAATGGGCAAAAATCGACTTTAAAACAGTATTGTGCATGCATGACTGAGTCCCAGTGCTGTTTGCCTGAAACTGCTGCGACATTGCTAACCAGCTATACCCCAACACATAATAAAAAGTTTTATTAGAAGATACTGAAGAACCCCCAGGGAAGTAAGGGAGGTGATTGGACGTGAGTGTTAAGATAGACCCAGGCGGGAGGAATCTTGGCCTTGCACCTCCATCTGCCCTGGAAAGCCCTGACGCCGAGTCTATCTTCACACCTTAGTCCTCTCTTCCCCCATCCCCCCCTACTCCCTTACCTTCAGGGACTCAGGGATGCTCTCTTCCAAGGATTCATACAAAATCTGAAGTTGCTGGGGTTCACGAAGCACAAACATCTTATGTAGCACCCAAGCCCCTTCCCTGAGGAAGACACTCTGTGGAAAGAAACACACCCACAAAAACACCTGGAGGCCTGAGACAGGTATCCTGGAAGGGCAAGAAGAAGACCCCGAGGACAGCCACGCATCGCTCGAGGTACAGGATCGTACCCAAGGTTGTGCCCAAGTACCAACTGGCAAAAGCCAGAAAGTGGAACTGTATGTTAGCAACCTTGAAAACAGAGAAAATCTTGTATTCAATAATTCCACTTCTAGGGACTCATACCAAGGAGATAATAGCAGACACCTATAAGAATGTAAATATAAGAAAATTTACTGAGACAACATAGTATATCAGTAAGATACCCTCAGGAGCATTCCTCAGTCTCACACACACACATACCTGACTGCATATATAATTATACTATATATATGTATATTACATGTGCTCGACCAAGGAATATAGAATACTTAAAGACATTATACAAGAGTACCCATAATCTCTAAAAATTAACAAATACAAGAAATCCCAAGCAATTTTGATGGCTTATAGGAGAGACAGCAAATTTTTTAAAATCTCGACAATCCTGAAAAATCCTGTGTATGTGTGTCTGTGTGTTCAGTCATGTCCAACTGTTTGTGACCCCATGGACTGCAGCCTGCCGGGCTCCTCTGTCCTTGGAGTTTTCCAGGCAAGAATACTGGAGCAGGTTGCTATTTCCTCCTCCAGGAGATCTTTCCAACCCAGAGATCGGACCCATATCTCTTGCATCTCCTGCAGTGGCAGGCAGACTCTTTACCACTGGTGCTGCCTGAGAAGCCTTCCATGTGTGTGGGAAGAAAAGTGAAAGTGTTAGTTGCTAAGCTGTGTCTGACTCTTTGTGACCCCATGGACGAGAGCTCCTCTATCTATGGGATTCTCCAGGCAAGAAATACTGGAGTGGGTAGTCATTCCCTTCTCCAGGGGATCTTCCCGACCCAGAGATCAAACCCAGGCCTCCTGTACTGCAAGTGGACTCCACTGTCTGGGCCACCAAGGAAGCCCATACGTGCTTATAGCGGAAACAAGACAAACGGAAATGGATGGCCAAGAACGCGATCGCTGGAGTAGGCAGTCATGTTACTTGAATGTCTCTGAGCTTCACTTTCTTTGTCAATAAAATAGGCATAGTAATAACTCCTTTGTAGGCTGTTTTGAGGATTATGTCATCACAAAATGTATGTGATGTGTTTTGCGAAGTGATAGATGGTGTGTGTGTGTGTGTGTGTGTAAGTATGTGTAAGTGTGTGTGTGTGTATATATATATATACTTGAGGGAAAATTAGAAGATCTTCAAATTCAAGCAAGGGAAAATAGGATTTGAATGGCTTCTGATGTTCGTTAGTGAAAGTACAGACTGGGAATACACACAGGGATTCCCCAGCATTGCTTAAGACCAGGTTCAGATGAAAACCCTCACTTGGAAGGGGTATTTATCCACACAGGTGAGCTCAGCACCCAGAGACTAGAGGCAGAAGAGACAGATTTAAACAAACCAGGGTTAGATTTTCCAGGCTTAGACCAGCAAAAAAGATAAGTGGCAAAGTAAATATTTGAGAATGAGATGATGACACTCGAAATGAACTTGTGGGATCTAGGTGAGAGAAGGGGTTTCCTGGATGCCTCAGATGGTAAAGAACCCACCTGCAACGCAGGAGACCTGGGTTTGATCCCTAGGCTGGGATGGTTTCCTGGAGAAGAGAAGGGAAAGGCAACCCACAGCAGCATGCTTGCCCAGAGAATCTACATGGACAGAGGAGCTTGGCCAGCTACCGTCCACGAGGTCACAAAGAGTTGGACACAACTGAGAAAAACTAACACTTTTACTTTCAGGAGAGAGAAAGAAGTAAAATAGGAGACAGGTCCAACCAAGTGGGCAAAGATATAGAGTGTACTATGAATTTAGTTTATGAGGCTAAGAGAACAGCAGTGGCGATGGACAGGGGAATATATTCATAGAAGAGGGAGTTGGAATGAGGAATTAAGCTGTTAGAGGTGAGGCTGTCAGAGGTAGATCAGTTCTGGACAGATGGCTGTAGGCTGCAAGATAACAGGGTAGGAGTCGGGAAGGGACTGGGAGCTGCAGGTGCCAGACCCGTCACCAGGATGTGGCCGGCGTTTGAGGGTCAAGTGCCAAACATATCAATAAAGAGAGCGAGGCCTGGCAGAAAGCAGCCTGAAAGAGTGAAGCTGCATCTTAGCCATGCGGCCCCGCACTCAAAGGAAGACGTTTGCTACGCAAGTAAGATCTCCAAAGCATGGACTGAAGACCAGGGGCCTGCAGACTCTCATTTTCACTCAGGATTCCTGTGGGCACCTGAAGGGTGGCAGGGAAAGGCGCAGGTTGATCAGTAGTCTGTAATTCAGGGAAAGGATCTGAGAGGCCTGCCAGTTCAAGCCACTGGCTTTGTACTCAAAATACTTCATTTTCAAAGGACTTTCTAGCTCCAGGGACCTACAGTTTCCTTGAGAAATTCATTCTCAGCCCTGGGACACTGTGAGTGCTCTTCCGAGGTTTCCAGGGGGAAAATGAATGAGCAAACACACATTCTCTAGAATCGGGCTTCCCTGGTGCCTCAGCTGGTGAAGAATCCACTTGCAATGCAGGAGACCCTGGTTTGATTCCTGGGTTGGGAAGATCCCCTGGAGAAGGGATAGGCTGCACACTCCAGTATTCTTGGGCTTCCCCGGTGGCTCAGCTGGTAAAGAATCCGCCTGCAATGTGGCAGACCCGGGTTCAATCCCTGGGTTGGGAAGATCCCCTGAAGAAGGGAAAGGCAACCCGCTCTAGTATTCTGGCCTGGAGAATTCCTCGGACTGTAAACTGAATGAACAAATACACATTCTTTAGAATAGGACCCTAATTAGTTGAAAGGTTGAGAAGAGACAAGGGTCCAGCTGTCTAAAACAGTTCCACTTACCTGCTGTTTCTCTGTAGACTTGTGTACACAGCACCTTCTGCAGCTGCTCGGTATGACAATGGAGAAATTTCTCTAAGGCCACAGATAGTCTCACCCACAATAAATCCCACCTGATTCAGAATGTCCCTGTTTAGCATAAAGCTCCAAGTTGCGAATTCTTATTGAGCAAACCGGAGGTCCTGTTCGTTTACATGAATGAAGTCAGTGGCTTTGTGCGCCAGAGGAAGACTGGGAACATGTTCCATACTGAGCAGATTCGACATTTATAAGTTTCCCACAGTAGCTCCCACACTAGCACTTGTAGCCAATTGGCTAATCCAAAGCAGTAATAATAAGGTAATTTGCAAAAATGACCTAGCTGCAGCAATATTCAAATACATCATTTGGGCAAACAAAAGATGGAAATTTTGGCTTCTTTGTGAAATACTCAGCCTTGGGACTTTAAGCTCTTGTGACCTCAGCGCCTCCAGAGGTTGACATTCCTTGCTTCCAATGCAGGTGGCACAGGTCTGATCCTTGGTCCAGGAACTAGAATCCCACAAGCCACACGGTATGGCCAAAGATAAATATATACATATACATATATATGTGTGTGTGTGTGTGTGTGTATATATATATATATATATATATAATTATTTTAAAAGTTAAAATTTAAAAATTCCTAGAAGAGTATGATCTACTTTAACATTTTGGAGACCCTGAAATAGAGAAAAGGAATATTAAGTCATCAAAATCTTACCCATTTTCTGGAGTGTTGTGAACCAACTTGAGAAGTTTTAATCATTCAGGAAATGAGAAAGGTAAATGTTATTGTCACACAAACAAGGAAGATGATGTTGAAATGCAACATCATCCCTGAGGTCACAAAGCTAGCCAGCATTAACGCCTCAAGCTGAAGCCAAAGACTAGGATCTGTTACGAAACTGTGATTGTACAGTAAGCAATCCCTCACCCCTGGCAAGGTCACATCTCCTTACAAACTTACCTCATTCACTTCAAGCGACATATTAAAAACCACTAATGAGGATTTAGAACTTGAAATCAATGCAAAGAAATAGAGGAAAACAACAGAATGGGAAAGACTAGAGATCTCTTCAAGAAAATTAGACATACCAAGGGAACATTTCATGCAAAGATGGGCTCAATAAAGGACAGAAATGGTATGGACCTAACAGAAGCAGAAGATATTAAGAAGAGGTGGCAAGAATACACAGAAGAACTATACAAAAAAGATCTTCATGACCCAGATAATCATGATGGTGTGATCACTCACCTAGAGGCAGACATCCTGGGATGTGAAGTCAAGTGGGCCTTAGAAAGCGTCACTACAAACAAAGCTAGTGGAGGTGATGGTGTTCCAGTTGAGCTATTTCAAATACTGAAAGATGATGCTGTGAAAGTGCTGCACTCAATATGTCAGCAAATTTGGAAAACTCATTGAGTGAACTGAACTGAACTGATCTATGTGCTTGCTAAAGAAGGCACCATTTCTTTTCTTTTCCCTCTTGCCTATTTCAGTAACTCCATTTTTTTAATCAAAAATTATTCACACAACCTATGAAAGAATTTTTACATATTTGCAATTTTGTGTGATTAACTTGTTAATAAAGTTGCTCATAGTTACACAATTTATTAATTCATCCCCTTTTAAAAATTATCTACTTCATACCAGGAAATGCATTATTTTTTATGTAGTTAAGATCACACTGTGGATAGCTGAGGCTTGCACTGTTTTGAATATCACATTAAGTATTTTCAAACAGGTACAACCACATTTAAAGTCACCAGCAGGTCAAGATCATCCAGCTGAACAACTTTTGCTGAGAGTTCAGAGGTACAGAGTCTGCTGCCTGACCTGAACTTATGAATTGAGAATCTGGCTCTTCTGTTGAATCAGCAAGAGGAACTTCTTTAGAAATTCTGATAGAGAACAGATTTATCAAGAGGTCTCCCAGCCCAAGTATCGTACTGTCTTTTTAGAAGCTGGCAGAGAAGACTCTGGAGAAGGAAATGGAAACCCATTCCAGTGTTCTCGCCTGAAAAATCCCATGGACAGAGGAGCCTGGCAGGCTACAGTCCGAGGGTCACAAACAGTTCGACACAACTTAGGGACTAAACCATCACTATCAGAGAAGACCCTGGTCCTTGAAAGACCATAAAAAAACTGCTGCCCTAAGGTTTGAAAGCAAGAGAAGCTCCAGGTGAATTCTCTAAGCAACCAGGAATTTACTGCCAGCCCAAAGCAGCGTGCAAACATGGCATCACCATCTCAAGGTGACTTTGAAGGAGTCCACTCTAACACATGTCTGGGTTGAGTGCCGTTTTGGCCTTTGATAAGTTAAAAGAAAGTGAAAGTGAAGTCACTGTGTCGTGTCCAAGTCTTTGCCACCCCATGGACTGCAGCCTTCCAGGTTCCTCCGTCCATGGGATTCTCCAGGCAAGAGTACTGGAGTGGGTTGCTATTTCCTTCTCCAGGAGATCTTCCGAACTCCAGGACTGAACTGGGTCTCCCGCATTGTAGGCAGACGCTTTACTATCTGAGCCACCAGGGAAGTCCACCTTTGACCTTTAAGTCCCTCCAAAGTGCTCTAGGAGATCTTGCAAAGTCAGGTCTCCTCCGGATCCAGGGATTTTTATAGGCGAGTGCTGACTGCCGCTCAGATGGGCACTCCTTCTTGAGGCAGCTGCGGCACCTCAGTGTCACGTTGCCAAGGGTCAAGGCCAGGACACCAGTGTGAAAGCAGAGTCCCAGAGACCTCTGAGACACTGTGAGAGAATGCGGGGGTGAGTCTGCACCAGCCTTCCACAGCCACCCTGCCTTGCAGTCCCCAAGCTCCAAGAGAGTCGGAGCCTCCCAGAGGTTCAGAGAAGCCCAGTTCCCTGCCTTTCATCATGGTATTAGGCATATTAAAGATGTGATATTAGGCATATTAAAGGCAAGACAGACGTAAACAATTTTTAAATTATAGTAGCTTTATTATGTAGCTTCAAATGTGTTGTTCTGTTCACTCGCTCAGTCGTGTCTGACTCTTTGCAGCCCCATGAGCTGCACCCACCAGGGCTCCCTGTCCATCACCGTCTCCCAGAGCTTGCTCAGACTCATGTCCATCGAGTCAGTGATGCCATCCAACCATCTCATCCTCTGTCGCCCCCTTCTCCTCCTGCCTTCAATCTTTCTCAGCATCAGGGTCTTTTCCAATGAGTCGGCTCTTCTCATCAGGTGGCCAAAAGTATTGGAGCTTCAGCTTCAGTCCTTCCAATGAATATTCAGGGATAGTTTCCTCTAGGATTTACTGGTTTGGTCTCCTTGCTGTCCACCTGTACATTCCATGCATTTATGCCTTTGGCAACAAAAAGGAGCACGAGTTACTACCATGGAATGCTTGTGAGTGTTTTGGCTCACAGACCAGCACAGGACCTGCGGAATGTTAACACAGAGTGGACTCTCGACCGGGCATACGTGATCGTGAACATTTTGTTTCAGTTCCGTCAGCTCCCTGTGTACATCGCCTCACTGGGAAGTCACACCGGAAGACCGAGTTTGGGGACTCTTTGTGAAAGTGGGGCCAATCCCATGAGCCCCCCACCAATCCCACTATCCATTCAGGATGGACCTTGCCCCCGAGGGGGGAAGTTCAGGCCAGACAGCCTGGAGGGGCCACGGATTGGAAAGGAGAGAGGTCACTGGAAACACAGCCTGAAGCTGTCGAAGCGGAGCGGTGTGGACGTACAGCCTGCGAAAGCACAGCTCACTGCCACCCTCCAGACAGCCCTCCTTTCCTCTAGAGACCAGGCTACCATAATTATTTCCAGAAGTTATCCTGTGACTAAGAGCAGAGGATCAATATAATGTGATGAGTGGGTTTCCCTGGTGGCTCAGTCAGTGAAGAACCCGCCCGCAATGCAGGAGACCCAAATTCAGTCTCTGTGTCGGGAAGATCCCCTGGAGAAGGGAATGGCAACCCACTCCCAGTATCCTTGCCTGGAGAATCCATGGATAGAGGAGCCTGGCGGGCTACAGTCCATGGGGTCATGAAGAGTCACACACGACTGAGCGACTAACACACATGGATATCAGAACCACACTGGTCCCAGAAAGCCCTGAGGCAGTGATACGTAAACCCTTTTGTTCCCATCCTCAGGCTAGATGCATCAGAAAAGGTGACTTGAAGTGTTTCAGAATGACCACGCTTAGATGACAGATTGTCCTTTAAGACACCCTCCCGCTGTCTAGGGTCTGGGTAGACCCTAGCCCTCTGCAACCCTATAAGCCTAGGCTGAGCTCCAGAGAGACTCCAGAGCTGATGGTGAAGGCTGCTACAAGGAAGACTGCTCTGGCCAGGGGATGAGAGAATCTGGCAAGCTCAACAGCCCTGCAAATAGAAGGCGAGTCCAGCAGGAAGCTGCACTCCCGGCCAAGACCCCGAGACAGTGTGTGGAAGCCGGTCAGGCGGCCTGGAGGCAGATTAAAAGTGGCACCGGCCCTGGAGGTAGGCAAGGAGGACAGGCCACGTGTTAGCCACGGCCTCGCCTGCAATAAGCCATCTTCAGAGCCTCAGTTTTCGCATCTACGAAACAAGGGTGACTTGGGCTCTTGGAAGTACCAAATAAGATGTTGTATATGAAGCTAGGTAATAAATAGGAGTGGTTTGATAAAAGCTGATTCTTACATGTTTCTGGAAGAAACTTTTAGCCATTTGTGATTCTCAGTTTCAATTCTTGAGATGAAATCTCCAGGTGGTTCAGTGGTTTTAAAAATCCCCCTGCAGTGCAGGAGATGTGGAAGATGTAAGTTCGATCCCTGGGTTGGGAAGATTCCCTGGAGGAAGGCATGGCAACCCACTCATTCTAACCTGGAGAATCCTATGGACAGAGGAGACTGGCGGGCTACAGTCCATGGGGTCACAAAGAATCAGATACCATTGAGGTGACTGAGCGTGCACACAAGCATGCAATCTAAGGAAATAACTGGCTGTTACAAAGATGTGAAAGCAGGGAAGCTTCATCACAGAAAAACTAGGAAAAACGAAAAGTCAGAAAACCATTTAAATGTCCAACCATTGGAAAGTGGTTACATAAGTTATGTCATACCCAGTCAGTGGTGTTAGCAAACCTGTCCCATGTCAAGAGAATATGTTCACAAATATGTTAAATGAAGGAAGCAGGTTGCAAAATAATATGGAGAGTGTATCAGTCTTATAAAAATGTTGCCTATATGATTTTTACTTCTCATCAAGGACTCCCCTCTGGATCTTGTTCCATGATCAACACATGGCCCCTCTCCCAAGATTAGGCAGCTGCCTACACACGGCTGGACCCCACATGTACACACAGGTCCTGAGCACACCTCAGCTCTATAGAAGAAATCTGAGGGCAAACGTCTCCCTCCCGCTGAAGGACAGGACCACCTCAACATGTGCGGAGCTCAGGACAAGGATGTAAGTCCACATACCATACACTCGAAATTCTGGCTACAAAAAACCCTGTTGCATCGAAGATTTTGTTGTTGTTGTTGCTACATCATGTCCAACTCTTTTGCAACCCCACAGACTGTAGCCCACCAGGCTTCTCTGTCCATGGGATTCTCTAGGCAAGAATACCGGAGTGGGTTGCCATGCCCTCTTCCAGGGGATATTCCTGACCCAAGGATCGAGCCTGGGTCTCCTGCATTAGCAGGCAGATTCTTTACCACTGAGCCACCTGCAAAGCCATATGGTCAATTAATCTATGACAAAAGAGGCAAGAATATACAAAAGAGAAATACACCCCTTCAATAAGTGGCATTGTAGAAACTGGACAGCTACAAGCAAGAGAACCAAAGTGGACTACTTTCTCACCCATATTTTAAAAATGCAAAATATATCAAAGACTTAAACATAGGATGTGAAACCATAAAAATTCCTAGTAGAAAACATAGGCAGTACACTCTGACACTGGTCTCAATAATGTTTTTTGGGTCTCCTCAGGTAAGAAAAACAAAATCAAAAATAAATAAAAGGACTATATCAAACTAAAAATCTTTTGCACAGTAAAGGAAACTATCAATAAAATGTAAAGGCAGCCGACTGAATGGGAAAAAATATTTTCTCATGATATATCTGATAAAGTGTTAACGTCCAGAATATATAAAGAATCATGCAACTCAACATCAAGAACACAAACATCAATATGAATCAGCCATGGATTTCACACTGATGGGTGGCTGGTAGAAACCAATACAATACTGTAAAACAATTATCCTTCAATTAAAAATAAATAAATTTTAAAAACTGAACTTTCTTTACACATATATTATTGAGGTATAGTTGACTTACAATGTTTCGAGGGCTTAGCAAGGTGATTCAGTAATGCATACACACATATATTATTTTTCAGATTATTTTCCATTGTAGGTTATCACAAGATATGATTACAGGTCCCTGTGCTATACAGTGAACTTTTGTTGCTTGACAAACAATCTGATTTTAAAATGGGCAGAGGAAATAGATATTTTTCCAAAGAAAAAATACAGAGGGCTAGCAGATAAAATGCTCAAAATCACAAATCATTAAGGAAATGCAAATCAAAACCACGATGAGATATAACCCTATACCTGTCAGAATGGCTGTCATCTAAGAGACAACAAATAAGAAGAGTTGGCAAGCGTGGGGGGAAAAGTGGATCCTCATACACTGTTTGTAGAAATGTAAATTGCCATAGCCATTTTGGAAAATGGTATGAAGCTTCCTCAAAAATTTTAAAATAGCACTACCATACAATCTAGCAATGCCACTTACGGGATTTTTCTGAAGAAAATAAAAATACTAAATCAAAAACATATATACACTCCTATGCTCATTGTAGCATTATTTACAATGCCCAGGATATGGATGAGATGGCTGGATGGCATCAACTCAGTGGTCATGAGTTTGAGTAAGCTCTGGGAGATGGTTAAGGACAGCGAAACCTGGCAAGCTAAAGTCCATGGGGTTGCCAAGAGTTGGACACGACTGAGCAACTGAACAACAATATGTGGAAGCAACCCAAGTGTCTATCAATAGATGAATGGATAGAGAAAATGTGGCATATATATATAGATTTATATTTATATACATATATATATAAACCAGCCACAAAAAAAGAGTGAATTCTCACCATTTGCAAAAGCATGGATGAATCTACAAGGTATTATGCAAAGTGGAATAAGTCAGAAAGAGAAAGACAAATATTTTATGATTTTACTTATTTGTGAAATCTAAAAAACTAAATGAATGAACAAACATTAAAAAAACAGAAACAAAATCATAGATGCAGGGAACTCTGGCGGTTTGCCAGAGTTGGGAGATGGGTGGAGAATGAGTGAAGTAGATGAGAGAGATTAAGAAGTACAAACTGCCGGTTGCAAAAAAAAGATGAGTCCTAGTAATGTGCAGCATGGGGAATATAGTCAAAATGTAATAATTCTGTATGGTGACAGATGGTAACTGGACTTGTTGTGGTGACCGTTTTATAACTCAAGAGAACTATCAAATCACTATTTTGTGCATATTGGAAAAGACCCTGATGCTGGGAAAGAGTGAGGGCAGGAGGAGAAGGGGATGACAGAGGATGAGATGGCTGGATGGCATCACCGACTCAATGCACATGAGTTTGAGCAAGCTCTGGGAGTTGGTGGTGGACAGGGAGGCCTGGCGTGCTGCAGTTCATGGGGTTGCAAAGAGTCGGACATGACTGGGCAACTGAGTAAAAACAATATTGTGCACATAACCAACATAGTATTGTCAATCAATTATACTTCAATTAAAAAGTAATATTATAATAAAGTGAAACAATAAATAGGAATACCCAGTGAGGTTAGAGGAAAACCAAGACAGTATATTGTCTTGAAAGCCAAAGGAAAACAAGTCACCCACGGATGTTTATCATGTCAGATGTTGTTAAGAGACTGAGATGAAATGCAAAAATGGATCACTGGATTTAATAACACAGAGATCATGGATGATCTTGACAAAAGACTTTCAGTGAAACCGTAGCAGTAAAACCCAATTAGATATGATTCAGGAGAGGGATTGGGGAGAGTGTGTGTAAACAACATTTTCAGTGAATTTTTTTTCAAAGGGAACAAAAAAAGCGGGGGGGGGGGGGAAC
>SJYC01007765.1:0-18682 GCA_006408675.1 Madoqua kirkii | reverse complement strand
TCAGGCCTGTTCTCGTCACACATTCCTGTGCATGCCTTCTGCACACATTTCACAGCTGTCAGGGTCGAGTAATGATGACTGTAAGCACTCTGATCTCCTTGGAGAAAAACTGCATGTAAATACTGAGGACGGTGTTACAGAAACTTTATGGAGAAATAGAGCCGCCCACACATTCCATAAATGCTTGTTGATACGCTGAATTAAAAGAACTGACATGATCTTTTTTTCTTTTTAAACAGGAGCCAATTCTGAATAGGAGAAGCCGGCGCAGACACCATTCAGTCCAACAGAGGCTGCTCGCATGGCTGTGGACTGACCCAGTCAGTCATCAAAGGCCTGCTTTCGACTTTCTCCCAGGCACCAAAAAGTGGTGAGGGGAACAGGCAGAAACTTACTCTCAGCAATTCTATTAAGAGTTCACAGGGCCTTCCCCGGTGGTCCAGGGGTTAAGAATCCTTCTGCCCATGCAGGAGATGCAGGTTTGATCCCAGAGTCAGAAGATTCCCTGGAGAAGGGCATGAAAACCCACTTCAGTATTCCATCCTGAAATCCCATGGACAGAGGAGCCTGGTGGGCTGCAGTCCATGGGGTTACAAAGAGTCGGACATGACTGAGCAACTAAACAGCAACAGCAAGATGAGGTACAGACGTAACAGACCTCAGAGGTCCCTCCCAGTTCTGTGTCTGTGACAGAGTCCCTTTACCCCCAGCACCTCCTTCAGAGCATTTTCTTCTCTCTTTGGAAGTGTCCCTAAGCCGGATGATACGCAATGCCTGAGTTTACCAGATCCCGTGGATAAGTCTCCAGATGTCTACTTCAGTAGCCTCTCCAGGACTCTGGACTTCTACACGGTTGTCCAGCTTTGCCCTGAACATGGGCATCCAGTTGCAAGAGCCCCTGGGGCCAGAAATCCAGCCTGCACTCCGCTGTGTATCAGCCCAGAGGAAGGGGCACCTTATCTCAATCCCAACAGAAGCATCTTACCTCCCAGCTGCCGTCCTTCCTGGAGACATGAGCCTTCTCACAAAAGCACAGAACTCAGGAGTAACTGACCACGGATCTCACACACGCGGCAGCGCATCCCACCCTCAGAGTCGTTTCCCTGATGGGGCCACTGGGCCTCTGAGGGTCAAGGACAGGGCCCCGCTGCCTTGCGACTGACTGACTGCCTAGGGGCCGATCTGCACTCCATCACCGCGCGCCGAGCCTGAAGCACGCGTCCTTTCAACCACCTCAGCCTCTGCTAGGTTTTAATGAAGCAAACATGGCTGTATTCCTTTTTCACAAAAGAAAGAATCTTCTCACAAAAGAAAGAATCGCGCACTGTTGTCCCGCGCATTAGGAACTCCAGTCCAGGTGTGGGCGCTCCAAGAATGACTAAGCCGAGGCCACGGTCGAGGAGCTCAGAGAACAGAGCTCCCAGAGAAGGAAGGAGCTACGCAAAGGCTGCTTTGAGGGGTATATGGGAAAGGAGGGAAGGGGCTTGGCCAGATTTTTCCACTCGTTTTGGTACCAGTTTGGGAGGGGGTGAGAGCCAGGGTTAGTTAGGGAGCCCCCCTTCCTCCTCCGCATGGTTAGCCCAGTTTCAGGGGTCACAGAGGTGATGTGAATCCACGGAATTACTCAGAATGGCTTCTGTCCACAGGACCAACAAACATTCCCATGGAATTAAGATGAGTAAAGAAATGCAAATGTCCTTGAAAGAGAACCGACTTCTTACAGAGAGCCCGAGTGCTTACGTTTTACACAGTCTTGTGTACTAAGGAAAACAGTGTAATATTTCATTCTCAGCAACTGCGCTCTGATTCCTAAACATCAACTTCAGTTGCTCTTTTCAGAATATTCCCCTTGTGATATTCTGGGTATGTTTATGCAGAGGACAAAGCCTTTTTGAGCCTGCAATTAAGCATTTGGTGAATATAAACTATTTGAACCAAACTATATAAATATTGCTGAAGCTCAGCTTGGACATGTCTGTGTTCCTCACCGCGTCTGTTGTAGGGAGTTTATAAAAGTCATGTCCACCTAAGTCAAAGATATGGTTCCGTCTCTACAATAAATGAAAACCCAGCCCAATTTGTTTTGCAAAGATATAAAGTAATCCCCAAATTACTCCTGAGAGGCTCAAAAAATTAGATTCACAGAAGTAATCAGCTGAAACTATTCTCTCATTGGAATAACTCCATAATTCCATGGCCAAAACGTCAATCAACCACAGATTTACAAATGCCCTTTTTTTGCCCTGACATCCCAGTACCTGGCAGACTCTGGGACTGAAGGGAAATGTATAAATAAATGCATCTTTGTAAACTATTTCCTCCTACTTGATGATCATGTACTGGTAATTTTTTTTTTAATGTGTATTCCACCCCCCCTACCCCCGACCGAAGCTATTTTCCCTGGAGATGTTCCAACAATGTACTGCTAACATACTCCCATTGTGGAATTCAGCTGGAAAATTTTGCAACTTAAAAAAACATCTTGGCCATCTAACCGGTGTCTCTACGGACCCACAGACTGGAGACCAAAAAAAAAAAAAAAAAAGAAAAGAAAAAACACAAAGTAAATATTTTGGGTCTAGCTCAAAAGGAGTTGGGTGATGTGTGTGACTGAGCTTATTGCTGTTGTTCAGTTGCTAAGTCGTATCCAACTCTTTGCGACCCCATGGACTGCAGCACACCAGGCTTCCCTGTCCACCAACTCCCAGAGTTTGCTCAAACTCATGTCCGCTGTGACTGACCTTGTTTATAATAATTCACTGGAGAAGTTAGGACTCTGCATTCACATCCATTTGGTTTGGGGGTTAAGGATATGAGGGTCAAATGTGCACAGGGTCTGCCTCAGAGCAGGGGCTCAATAAATATTTGTTGAAAGAATGAAAGCTTCAAGTGTCGTGCTCACTGGCTGTCTGCCTTGGCACAAGACACCGAAGTTCCTGTAGCTTTAGAATCCACAGAGCAAGAAATGCATCCTCATTATTCACAATAATTATGCTTTACTATAGCCGTCACAACTGTACTTGCAACAAACATGAAATTTACAAAAACTGAACCGGGGCTCCTAGAGGAGGCTGGGTTCCTTGAGCTTCTGGTGGCAGCATGTTTATCAACTGACCGATACATAACCTTGTTTGTGTGTGTTTCAGTTCGAAGACATTTAATAAATATCAGTCTACTAACAATGATGTCACAACCAACAGCGCTATAACTCACGCCTGAACGAGGTTTATCTAATGCACGTATTGTCTCTGAAAGACACATCCCAGCTCTTTTTATGCTTAGGGATACTAGGTAGCACTTCTTCATGATGTTTAGGGGCATTTTAAACAGTAAAATCACCAAAAAAAAACACAAAAAACAAAAAACCACAAAACTTAAAAATTTGAGCCTACACACATCACTATGAAAGGACTCCTGCTTAGTGACTGAGGGGTGGGGAGGGGCCCAGAACCACCTCAGCTGGAAACACACATCAGGACACTCAGACTTCTCACTGTTCTGCAGGCGTCTAAACGACCACAGGAGCCCCACACGCACTGATTTTAGGTTGCAGATAAATGCTGCTGAGCAGGTAAAGTTGCAAATACGTGGTTGGCAAACCACGAGGGTCACCTCTATTCATCCCTAAGCACTGAGAGCTTCCCCCGTGGCAGCCACTAAGGCAGAAGAGGGCCAGAAGGGACAGGCTTCTCCTCGCTGTGTAACGGTCTCGTGGGGTGGAGGCACTTAGTCCCCCAAATGTGTAGGTTACAAAACATGATAACTGCATGATGTAGAAGATCTGGGAATGTATGGGGGCGGGATCATAACGCAGTAGCAGGCTCAAGAGGAGGGTAACAGTTGAGCTGAGTGCCAAAGCACAGCTTGGAGGTGGCCAGGCGAGGGGAGGAAGAGCTGGCAGGCAGGATGCAAGAGCCCACAGGCAAGCTGCTGCTGCTGAGTCGCTTCCGTCGTGTCCAACTCTGTGTGGCCCCATAGACGGCAGCCCTCTCTCTGTCTCTGGGCTTCTCCAGGCAAGAACACTGGAGTGGATTGCCATTTCCTGCTGGGGTGTGATTACATCAAGTCACACACAGTAAAAAGTACACAACAGAATGAGCTTAGAGAATGGCTCCAAGTTCAAGGTGCTTTAGAAAATGAATGAATGACTTTAAAGATTTACTGAGCAGTTCCCATATGACTGGCACCACGCATGGTGTTAGGGACCCAAAAGAGGAGGATAAAATGTACTGACACGGAGCCCATGATTACTGGGGGGATGGTGGTAAGACCCTCTGTGGGAGAGGGAGAATACAACAAACAAGCCAGGTAATCACAAGAGGGAAAGCAATCCACGGGCATGTTTATCCTCTTGCAAGCAGGTTCTGGATAACTGTTGAGCTTATCAGATAAAGCAATCTAATATGAACATTCAAAAGTTAAGGTTACAGTATATTGCTTTAAGCACTAATTTATGTGGAAATGCTCGTATCCTATAGATCCAATAGCAAATGCCTCAATCTTGTGGAAATACCTGGGTATCACTTCACTATGTAGACAACAGGAAAATACACGATTTTCTTCTGAAGGCGAAAATAAACGCTACTCTCTGGATGTCAAGAAGCAGTACACTCAAGAGCAGCCATGTTGCGCGTACATTTCTCATAAATGAAGTGCGTTCCCGTCTACCCTGTGGGCCAGCTTCTTCCTAGTTAAGCGCCTCTCACTGAAAAAGCACCCTGCTAACCAGGAGACAGGGCAAACGGGTCTCTGAACATCCATGTGCGGTGTGGCTATTGCTGTCAGCTGAGGAACATGGCTTTAACTGAGCAGGAACACTGGGGGCTGAAGTTAATCCATCGAGTTCACCGACACGTGAAGGATACGTAACATGTGAAACACGGCAGTAAATAAAGCTGGTGGTAATTCCACAGGCGCGGGGAGCGAACGATGCGGACTGCCCCCGAGAGACTGTCCTTTGGGGGCAGGGGCCAAGGGCTAGCGTTTCCTGATTACAGTCTCTCTTGAGAGAGAAAGCATCAGCATTTTCAAGGCCTGCTGGGGAAGCTCCCTCTAGCTTTGCTGAAGCAGGGAGCACTCAGCAACCAGAAAGGGGTCACTCAGGAGAAGCTGGCAAGGTTTGTAGAAACTGCCAAATGTGGGCAGGGTTTGCTGGTATCATAAAAGCTACAACAGATCTCCAAGGCGCTCTTTTCTACCTCCTGGGTACATTGACTATAGACATTAGGAACTATCAATGTGGTCCTCTGGGGTCCGGGAGGGAAGTTCTGTGATGGAGTTATTTGCAAAGACATGCACGGGGTTCAGGGAGACCAACCCAGGATGCAAAGTGCGGAGTGGGTAAAGCAGGGGGAAACCGTCACCCCCACTGGCTGGACGGCAAAGAGAAGGCAGTGGCAGGAATCCAGAGAGCTGGGGGCTGAAGCTGTAGGCGGGACCGTGGGCTTTCACGGACGCACTCGGCCAACAGCAGAGTCCACAGGAGCGGAAGGAGAGAGCGGGCAAGAAACAGGTCAACCTCTCTCTTCCCAGCCTCTGCCCTGCTGCCAGGGTGGCTACTGGCTGAACCCTCTAGAAAGCCAGGAGGTGTGTGATTAAATAAGAGTCAGGCTCTGGAACACAGGACACAAAGCAGGATGGAAAAGGGTAGACAGCAGGGGCTGGGGGGACAGAGAATAAACCTGCCCCTAGCAACTAGGATGAGAAACAGCCCCACTCCCCAGCAGACTGGCCATTACCTACACAGTCGCTCACATTTCTAAGACTGGATAAAAATTCAAGTCCGTCAGGCAGATCTGGATAGAACCCAGGATTCAGGGGCACCTCCGGGGTGTGGGACCCTGGTCAAGCTTATTAACCACATCCAGCTTGCTTCCTTAGCTGAAAGATGTACCCACCTTGAGGGGTCACTGTAAAATGAGCCCACAGCGTGCGGCACGGAATGGGTGCTCAGCACAGGGAGCCGTGATCGTGGCCCTTACAGATGCTGCATCAGCCCGCACGTCCGGCTGGCTGCTACAGAGTCAGATAGCTGGCATCGGGACACGTGTTTCTTCCTCTCGCTTGTGTGATGTGCATGGCCAGCCCAGGCTGAAGCGTGGATGAGCTGATGCTTCTTGCTGTCCCATCTCCAACGTGCGCCTCTGTTTTTGCTCCTACACCACGTCTGTGCTCCAGGCAACAGGACCGGCTAAGAGAAGGGTACACCTCATTTTTTTTTTAAGGGAAGACCCTGAAGTGTTATGTTTTTGATTACGGTTACAATTCATTCCTGTTGATTTTTTATCCCACAGTTAAAGAAATGAACACTTTGATAAAACTTTTTCTTAGTCTATTTGAACTCCTTTAGAGTTCAATACCACAGACCCACAATACCGTAGACTGAGTGGCTTAAACCACACACACTTATTTCTCAAAGTTCTGGAGACTGCAAAGTCCACAATCAGGGTGACAGCTGATTTGGAGTCTGGTGAAAGATCTTCCTGGTTCACGGACAGCTGTCTTCTTGGTGGAGCCTCACGTGGTGCAAAGGGCTCCCTGGCCTCTTTTATAGAAGCTGGAATCCCATTCATGAGGGTGCCACCCTCCTGACCTCATCACCTCCCAAAGTCAAAACCTCCAAATAACATCACACTGCAGATTAGGTCTCAACATATGAATCTGGGGGAGATACAAGTATTCCATCCACTGCGATTTTCAATCAGTTTATGAATGGTAATATTCTTTCAAGTGGAGCAAAAAATAAGTAAAATATCAACCCACATCTGAGATGATGACACATGGGCTTAGGAGGGAAAGGCTGACTCTAAGGGAAGATATATGAGGCTGGAGATGTTATCAGCCTCTTTCGTAATTCAGACTTGCCTAAATTCACGCATGTGTGTTCACAGCTACGGGATGGCTTATAGTCTATACAATCCAACTATGTAACTACCGCCTTGGGGCCACTGCTTCAAAGCAGATAAGCCTGTCTATTCCTTAGACAAACATGCTATTCATTACCAGGCATCCCACCACCCTACATCAGTCTTCCCAGGCAATGCTGCATCTCATCACTCCTTTGAACCAAGCATTTCAGAACCTTTCAAGATAAAATCTAAACCCAAGATGGACATTCAAAGCTTTGCCACAGTTTGGCTTAGAGCAGAGCTCTGCAGAGAGTAGCTGAATGCCACCAGGGGAGAAATCTCACTTAAATATGACTGAGTTGGGGAAGGCAAGCAGCTGACAAGTCCTGAACACTAAGAAGGCAGTTCAAGCACCCAGCAATAAGGACTGGGAGGAAGAGGAGGTAGGTGACAAGAACGTGGTTTCATTAATAGTATTTCTAAAGACTAGCAGCTGCAGGAAGAGGCACAGAGGAGGAGGAGATAGGGCAAGAAGGGTGATCCGCTGAGCACTCTTCAGGGAGGCATGAGGGAATACAGGCCTGAACGCGAGTGCTGAAGGGGGGAAAAGAGGCGCGTGCCAAGGCGCTTATTGAGGGCTGGATTCGACAGAGGAAAGGATGGACGGAAGGCAAGGAAGCTCAGCATTCACTCCAGGAAAGCAGGTTCAGTGAGCCAGGAACATCTTGGCCGCACCGATAGTAAGGCGCAGGTCGGCAGGATGGCGAGCTGCAGACACAGTGAGGGGTGTCCCGGCGGCTCAGGGGTAAGGAAGCCTAGCGGGAAGCCCGAAGCAGCAAGAGACGCCTAGAAGAAACGCAAGTCCCGACCGAGGAAAGAATGAAGAGCAGACTAGGAGCCGGCACACGACGCCACGGCTGCCCCGCCGAGCAGGCCACACGCCGCTGAGGAAGTCGCTCGGCAAGGCTAAGCCTTCAGTTATCTCATCTGTAAAATGAGGAATATAAACAGTTGACCCCTGAACAACATGGGTTTGAACTACATGTGTCCACTTATATGTGGATATTTTTCCAGTAGTAAATACAGGTGGGGGTGCAGAAGGGCCCTACTGTAAGTTATCCTGGATTTTTGACTGCGGAAGGGCCAGTGCCTCTAACCACACATCGTTCAAAGGTCAACTGAAGTTACTTGTAAGATTCCCCAGAGGCGTAAAGAAAATCACACTGCTTAACCCAGTGCTTGGGACACAGTTAGTGCCCGATACATATTACTTACCATTATTATTACAAGCGAAGTCCATATTTCTGAACACAACCAAAATTCATGTTTCTAAGTGCCTATGTGGCACCGTCCAGAAAAATTTAATAGTCTCTTCTGCCATTTCACAATATTTGCTCTTCTAAGAAATCTTGTATAATCAACAACTGTATTATAAAAATAACTGCTCCCGGGCGGGAAATGGACTTAGGATCTCAAGTTTCAGGAATACAATGGAAGTTATTTTCTATAGGAATTTGATAAATGACAATGTCCTGCAGCTGTAAAACCTAAACATCCAAAGTAAGATCCACCGCAACTTAGATCCTTAAAGACCACTGAAGGAAAGACGTCTCCGCCAAAGCCCAAACCAGCTCAGCTGCCCGGGTCAGGTATCCCGACAACTGCTGCCGCCGTGAGCGGCTCTAGTTCCTGGGAAGAGAGCTTTGTTCAGACAGTGACTGCTCGTGACACCAAGGGAGTGCTCTAATCTGCTGCGCTGTATCTGGTTTAAAGCTGATCCTATAGAAGAAATTTCTGCTTTCTATACTACCCGTGGCACTAAATAAAATCTTAATTCTGCTCATTCTATGATTGGTAAGTTCAGTGACTACTTTGGGCTCCTTATGGGGGTGGGAGGAATCAAGCAATCTTAACTAAAATCTATAGGCACATTACCTGCCACCCACAGAGACATGCTTGTGTGCACACGCGCGCGCACACACACACAGTTATGAAACTCACGAAGGGTTCTGTTCCTCACAGTACAGGTTTGCTCTGCACAGACTCATGCTAAGTGGACGGCTCCACAACCAAAGATGGACTTTACAAAGCTAAGGAAAATAACTTCCTCTGCCTTTTAATCTCCGCTTTTTAGAATCTCACTGACTATGAACACGTTTAAGCCCTTAAAGGCAAGCCCCACAGCCTTCAGAAGATGGAGGAGAAAGCCAAATCCATCCAGAGTGAAGAGACAGTTATCAAAGATGAAGATAAAAGAAGGTTTAGGACACTCTCAAAACACAGTCTGGGGGACGAGCACTGTTGAAGCTAGAAGATGCTGCTGGAGGAAGTATGTGCACAAACCTGTTGATGAGACAGAAGATCCCAGAAGAGTCTAGAAGGACAGAGGGGATCTCTGAAGGTGTTTCAATAGGAGCAAGTGCAAAGAAAATGCAGTGGTAATGGCCAGCAGCATTTAGTTAGGACAAAGAAGTTACAAATAAAAGCAAAGAAAAAGAGGGTATCCGCCCTCCCACTCCAGCCCAACACTAGGTCATCTCCTGCAACGGCAGCATCATAAACCAAGGCAGCAAGAGCAGTCATCCCCAGCACATGCGGCTGTTTCCAGTCGGCACACAGAGCCAGGACGGGCTCCCGGGGCCCAGGCAGGGGCCGTAAACAAGCTGCACTGGGCAGGACAGCGGCGGCCTGTACAGGAGGGTCACAGTAAGAACTACTCCTGTGGCACCTGCTGTTTGCTTGCTGAGGCGTATTCCACTCTTTGCAACCAACTTGGACGGTAGCCCGCCGGACTCCTCTGTCCATGGGATTTCCCAGGCAAAAACCCTGGTGTGGGTTGCCGTTTCCTCCTCCAGGGGATCTTCCCGACCCAGGGTTCGGACCCGTATCTTTTGCATCTCCTGCCCTGCAGGTGAAGACGTTACCACTGAGCCACCTGGGAAACCCACCCCCACCCCTAACTTACCATGTCCATTATAGGGATGATTTTCATGTCACCTATTCTTTTTACAGTGACCCCTGGATGAAACTTCTCTTTAGTCTAAACGTAAAGGCTAGTCGTAGTTCTTCCCAGCAATGCTCGGCTTTCACCGTGCGGACTTGTATAAACCATCTTTTCTCACTGGCTGCTAGAGGGCTCAGAGCCTGGTGGCCCATCCACAGCAAATCAGTGCCCTCACGGTGCACATTCTTTTACAGTGACCCCTGGATGAACTTCTCTTTAGTCTAAACGTAAAGGACAGTCGTAGTTCTTCCCAGCAATGCTCGGCTTTCACCGTGCGGACTTGTATAAACCATCTTTTCTCACTGGCTGCTAGAGGGCTCAGAGCCTGGTGGCCCATCCACAGCAAATCAGTGCCCTCACGGTGCACATTCTTGCCCTCGGTGCTGGCCCCATTTCTTAAGCTTCCAGCCCTCGTTGTCCTTTTGATTCATGCTCTCTTCATATTGTATATTATAAGCTGCCTTACATACCTGGACTAGATCCAAGGGTAAGTTTAAGTGCACAAATACTACACATGGCTCTGTTTCAGAGGCCGACCTTACTAGACAGTAACCATACATACTCACGTTCCATATCACAGACGCGTGTCCTGCAGGGAAGACAGACCAAACTCTGCACTAGGCACAGGGCATACGAAACATACATAAAACGGCCTCTGCCCCATTCCTCCTCTAGTCAGGAAGAGACAGACAGTAAGCAACAAGTGATTTAAAGTGTTAGAAAGAAACAAGGACCTGAACTGCAGAGCCACAAAGACAGAGGGAGGTACTTGTAAGCAAAGGGTCTGGGGAACACCTCACAGGTGAGGAGGTGGACTCAATTCCCAAGGACTGGGAGCTGGGATTAGTAGCTTGTTTTTGTTTTTAAGCAGGGGAAGACCTTTAATCTAGGCAGAGGGAAGAGAATGAGCAACAACTGGAAATAAGTATTTAAAGATGCAGGGAGACTGAGCTGAACCAAGGAAGGAAAACATCCCAGTGTGGATGCATCAATCAGGATCTTACAGGCTGGGGTGAGGAGTAGAGATTCTGTCTCACTGCTAATGAAAAAGCTCTGAAGGGTTTTAAACCTGGGCTGCGAGGGGAGGAGAGGGTGAGATGGATGGGGAGAGTCACATGGACACTCTCATTACCATGTGTAAAACAGCCAGCCAGCAGAATTTGCTGTCTGGTCCTCAAGCCTATTATACACAGCGAAGTAAGTTAGCAAAAGAAAGATAAATATCATATATTAATACATATATATGGAATCTAGAAAAATGATACTGAATAATTTATTTGCAGAGCAACAATGGAGAAACAGACATAGAGAATAGACTTATGGACATGGGGAGAGGGGAAGAGAGGGTGAAATGTAAAGAGAGAGTAACATGGAAACTTACATCACCATAAGTAGAATCAATAGCCAATGGGAAATTGCTGTATGTCTCAGGAAACTCAAACAGGGGCTCTGTATCAACCTCGAGGGGTGGGATGGGGAGGGAGATGGGGGGGGAGGTTCAGAAGGGAGGGGACATATGTATACCTATGGCTGACTCATGCTGAGGTTTGACAGAAAACAGCAAAATTCTGTAAAGCAACTATCCTTCAGTAAAAAATAAATTAATTGAAAAAAGAATCCTGGGTTGGACACTATCTGTCACAAGGTTTGGGATCTCACTTTCTGCTGCACGGGAACCAACTGTAAGAGACGGGATAGGAAGGAAAGAGACGCTGCAATGGCCAGGCCACAGGGGCTGCTGGCAGGGGCGCCGGAGCCCGGATGCCATGTGTGTGGTGAGAGGCTGGCACACAAGACATGCGAGAAAGGGTACTCTAGAGGTCTTCTGCATCTCTCAAGAGCAGCTCAGAGGCACTAGCGCCACAAGCGAGGGCAGCAGGCTCTGTGCTGGGAGTGACGCGGGGTCCAAACTCAGTCTGTCTGGACGCGCGACCCTTGGAACGTAAAGCAAGCAGCAGAGATCTAGACAGCGGGATGTGTGAACCGCCAAACTTCAAAACATCAATAACAAAACCCCTCCCAAGACCCTTCCTCAGGGAAATACTAGACTGTGAAAAAAGCATCAGTCGCTCTGTCTTGTCCGACTCTTTGTGACCCCACGGGCTGTAGCCCTCCAAGGCTCCTCTGCCCATGGGATTCTCCAGGACCGAATACTGCAGTGGGTGCCATTCCCTTCTCCAGGGGATCTTCCCACCCAGGGATGAAACCCTGGTCTCCTGCATTAGTGGGTGGATTCTTTACCACCTTGAGCCGCCAGGGAAGCCTAGGCCCTCCACCGGAAGATGCAAAATCAGAAAGGGGGAAACACAGGCTCCAAAACACCTGGAATCCAACACCAGACAGATGTCCCCGGCTCACGGACAGTGAGAGAAACCCTAGGCCTCAAAGGACTTGGAAACCAGTGCGGATCACGGCAGGCCTCAAGGTTCTGGGAGGAACTTCAAGATGGTTGAAATGACAGGGCATCTAGTCAAGTCTGAATATATTGAGAGGAACTTTATACAAATGAGGGTAGCTTGGGTAGTGGATTCATTTTTCTGTTCTTAAAAAAAAAAAAAGGCGGCGAAAGATGGGGCAGTGACGACTTACAAGGCAGGCAAAACACGGTAGAAAAAGGACTCGCCTCGCTCGCTCCAGCAGGGCTGGGACACCAGAGCGCCTCTGCAGCCACAGTGAGACCATGGAAACCGATCAACCCAGAACTACCCGGGACGAGCGAGGGGGAAATAAGCGTGTGGATGGTGGGCAACAGCCAAACTCTCTTCTCCCCGAGAAGGAAGTCAAGAGACAGGACCAAACACAGAAAATAAATTACGCTGTAGTGTAAGTTACTTAGGGCCATGGACACAAAATTCAGAAGAATAAGGTTGAAAAATTGGAATAATTGCCATGGGACAGGAAGGGAAAGTCTGGGAGGGGATGAGGGTCGGCTGTTTGTCTTACCAGCTATGGCGTAATTTTAATGTCTGAAGCTAACGTGTATGTAAGATGTTAACTATGCAGGGTAAATTATACCACTGATTTTAAATATGTAAAACATTGAAAGGGTACATAAACAGATGACATCGGAATATAAAGACAAAAGAACAATTATGGCTTCCCTTCATTTCAGAAAATCCAAGTTGCTTTTTTGAATTTGCTATTAGTGAAGCAAATGTATTGAGTGTCAATGAATAGCTTTGCTACCAGAAAGGTCTGTTCACAAAAGGGTAACTAACAGAAATAGAGAAGAAACTACTCGTTGTGGCTGTGTGTGTGTGTGTGTGTGTGTGTGTGTATGTGGGTGGTTGTGTGTGTGTGTGTGGGGGTGGTTGTGTGTGTGTGTGTGTGTATGTGGGTGGTTGTGTGTGTGTGTGTGTGTGTGTGTGTGTGTGCTTCAGTGGGGAGGTACAACTATTGTTTCCAGGTAGGGCAGGCTTGCAGATGTTATTATACAACATGGGGAACACAGACAACATTTTGTACTAATGAAATGAAAAGTAACTTTTAAAAATCATGCAAAAAAAAAAAAGTATTTTTAAAAGCCTGTTCATTTGGGTGTAAAAGGCCCTTAAATGTAAGTGAAATATAAACACAGATAAATATAAAAATGAAATGTTAGCTTTCCTATTGAAACTACATTTTCATCTACTAAGAACATACCTCATTCACATGATGATATCCTGGGGCTCAAACATATGGAACTACCTTTAAGGTGAAGTACTATTTTTACTTGTGAAAATAGTCTTTTTACTGGGCCGTGGCCTCATACAGAGCTCCTCCCTGTTACAAAGGGCCCAACAATGTGGCGTTCTGGGTGCCCTCGTGGCATTTCCATTCTAGAAACTCTCAGAGCCACACACACCTATTCAAAAGCAAGATCACTCATTAGCCTCGACAGAAGTACCCCCTCACCTGTTCGACTTAAAGAGAAATAACTCCACAAAACCTGAATTTTATTTGGGGAAGGGGGAGATGTTTAAAAGTGTTTTGGTGTGATGACATTTTGGCAGTACGAAAATATGTTGGAACAGTGGAGTGGGTTGCCATTTCCATCTCCAATTCCTGAAAGTAAAAAGTGAAAGTGAAGTCATTCAGTCGTGCCTGACTCCTATCGACCCCCTGGACTGCAGCCTTCCAGGCTCCTCCGCCCATGGGATTTCCCAGGCAAGAGTACTGGAGTGGGGTGCCATTACCTTCTCTGTACATTTCTTAGGGATGAATATTAAAATATATTGTGGTAAAATGATATGTCTGGGGTTTGTTTTCACATACTTTAGAAAATAAGAGATAAAGCAAATAATGCAAAATCTTAATGATGGATGAGCATATGGAAATTGATTCCCCTACAGCATTATTTGAAGTTTTCCTAATTAAAAAAACACATGGAAGGAAAATATGGTCAGATTTTCATCTTCCAAAGAAGAGAAATTTGTACATTTGTTCTTTAAGATTATGATGCAAGTAAAATACGTTGAAAAGCAAAGGCTGCCATGGAGATTTATTTCCATCCAAATTACAACCTCACCCCAGTGAAAACTCTTTCAAAACTATGCGGACCAGGCAAGCCAGGGTAAGTGAACAGAAAGAATCAAGCCTCGAGTTACCGAGGAGCCTCTGTGCGCTGTGCTTAGCTGCTCAGTTGTGTCCGCCTCGTTGTGACCCCATGGACTGCAGCCCGCCAGGCTCCTCTGTCCATGGGATCCCCCAGGCAAGAACACTTCCATCCAAATTACAACCTCACCCAGTGAAAACTCTTTCAAAACTATGCGGACCAGGCAAGCCAGGGTAAGTGAACAGAAAGAATCAAGCCTCGAGTTACCGAGGAGCCTCTGTGCGCTGTGCTTAGCTGCTCAGTTGTGTCCGCCTCGTTGTGACCCCATGGACTGCAGCCCGCCAGGCTCCTCTGTCCATGGGATCCCCCAGGCAAGAACACTGGAGTGGGTTGCCACACCCTCCTCCATGGGATCTTCCCGACCCAGGGATGGAACCCAGGTCTCCCACATTCCAGGCAGATTCTTTACCATCTGAGCCACCAGGGAAACCCGAGGAGCCTGTTGATTTAGCCCAAAACTCAAGTGTGATAGCATTTTGTTAAACCAGACCCCCTAAACCTGGAAGAGTATGAAAAATCTGATAATTACCTGAGTCATTCATGAGAAGCCTCATCCTTTCATGAGCATGAATCTAGCCGAAACACACAAACCCCCTAAAAGCCCTTCATCTCCGTGATGCACCCACGGCCTTGCTGCATCATCACTCTTCCCGCCTCGCCCGAAAGAGCTAAATACGGAGCCAGAACCAGGGCAGCAGGCGGACTGTCCCGGCAAGTCAGCGGCAGCGGGCCAGTGAGCACGCGCAGCCTCACAAGCACCCTGGAGGAAACCACCTCAGAGGACACCCCCGGGCTGAAACACGCCTGCAATAGCACGCTTGTGTGACCGGAGGCCCAGGACGGCGGGTTAAAAGACGCGAAGGAGATTTTATGAGAAAGCTGTCTCATCTGACGTCACCCTCCCTTCCCACCTCTACCGCCGGCTCTCCCCCGCTGCTGTTCAGCCGCTCGGTCGTGTCCGCCTCCTTGTGACCCCACAGACGGCAGCCCACCAGGCTCCGCCATCCATGGGATTCTCCAGCAAGAACACTGGAGTGGGCTGCCACTTCCTTCTCCCCAAGTCAAACAATTTCTCCTCTCTAGAAGAGGGGAGGTTCACCACGGGAGCATGGCTCTTCCTTAAGAGAAGAAACGGATCTTCAGCCTCGTTCCTATTCTGTGGAAACAAACAGCTGGAAGAAAAGCAAAAGCAAACAGGACGGGGCAGGGGAGAACTCAACACGCTGGGGGCCCCCCCGGAGCAGCCAGCGCGCGCTCGCAGCAGAGAGAAGGCTGCTTCCAACAGCACATGCTCCGCGAGTAAGAGACTTCTTTTCTCTTTAAATAAGTAACTAGAGCTTCCCAGGGGGCGCCAGTGGTCAAGAATCCACCTGCCAACGCAGGTGATACCAAGAGGTGCGAGCTCGATCCTTGGATCCGGAAGATCCCCTGGAGAAGGACATAGCAACCCACTCCAGGCTTCTGGCCTGGGAAATGCCATGGGCAGAGGAGCCTGGGGGGCTCTAGTCCACGGGGTCGCAACGAGTCGGACACGACTGGATGCACACACATACACAGGAAGAAAAACCACCCAAGGCGTTTTAGAGTCGACAGCTCACAGGAGGCTCTCCTGCTTCTCAGGCTGGTTGGAGATAAGAATCCAGACGGCCCCACAGTCTCTACATTTCACAACGGCCTTCCTCGTGTCAAGCAAATCCTCTGCGCTGTAAATGAAGCTGGTTTCTGTTTGCTCTGCTCTCTGCAGGGCAGGGAGTGATCAGTCACAGACGCCCCCGAGCTGGAAGGAACCGGATCAGAGCCTCGCGTCCCACAGTGAGGACCAGAGTCAGGGGGTTACGGGGACCCCTGGCCGCACGCCCCAGGGGCACCAGTGCCAGGGCCACGCGCTAGAGGCTACATCCTGCAGGTTCCAGACCAAAACTCTATCTGCTGACTCTAGATTCTCCTCTGCTGGCTCATTTAGGCAAAAGGTGACATATTTAACATCTGCCTCTTAAATGAACCCACTGAAACCCTCAGCCCCTGCTAACTGCTTTATAAAGAGCTCTCCAGTGAAGAGATGAATTGTGATGTATCCATATAATGAAACATCACGCTGTAAAAATGAATCACCATCCCACGTCATGACAAACATTCTTTACCTATTGTTACTTGAAAAAAGCAATCACAGACCAGCCCATTTCTATGAGTAACGACTAGGCGTATGTTCATTAGTAAAGGCACAGGAAAGATCAGGAAAACACACTCCAGTCCCTCCGTGGTTGTTATCCTGAAGCGGCAAGATTATTCAGGATCCCCCGTTCCAAGTCATTCACGATGGAAAACACGTCAAGAGCAAGTATTGCTATCATATCAAAAAGGTAAAGTTAAAAGAAGACGACGATTCTCTCTTTCTTGTGCCCTTTTGCGTAACTATTCTTCCTTTACACACGTCTCTAAAAAGGTGTTTTCCACTCATCATCATGACGTCAATTTCCCCTGGGAGTCAAGCCCCTCAGGTGGAAAGTCCTAAGGAGCACGGATGAAACCTTCATCTCTTCAGGCACAAGGAGTCTAATATGGTCCCACAGCACCCTGGGCCGCACCAAACAAAGACCTCCATCACATCAATGGTACCCACATGAGCACATCAGGACGATCCAGAGTCGAGCTGTGTGTAAGCTAAGGGGTGAATAAATATCCTCAGAGGATGCAAGTCACTATTTTAAATGGCAGACAGCAGAAACTGCTGTTAAAGACAGCCAAGGCTCAAACAGGGGCTCTGAACCAACCTAGAGAGGTGCAATGGGGAGGGAGGTTCCAGAGGGAGGGGTCACATGTATACCTATGGCTGAGTCCTGCTGAGGGTTGACAGAAAACAACAAAATTCTGTAAAGCAATTATCCTTCAATTAAAAAAGACATAAAATTCAAAAACAAGGAAGGGGTCACTGGAGAGGCAGGATTCGGAGAACAGCTTCTGAACAAACAGAGCTTGATGGCCAAGAGCTGTCAGGGGAGTGGTCTACACTGGAGCATCCTCGTACATACACCTACACAGACACACACACATACACACCCTCACTGTCCAGAAAGGGCTCTAGGTGTGCCAGGAGGGCAGCCGGACTGCCAGGGCCGTCAGCCCAGAGCATCCAGCCCTGAGCATCCGGGCCCCAGACCTCAAGATGCCCTTCACAGAGGGCAACGTGCATGCGCAGAACACCTGGAAATGTGTTTCCCAAACCCGGGGGCCTCTGGGAAAGGCCCTGAGAGCAGTGGGGACGGCAGGAGCGGCTCAACTGGTAGGCTCCTTTCACACCTCCTCCTAAGGTTTTTAATCTCCACCCCGATCGTATCCTTTCTAACAGAGTGCCACACGCATCACACTGTCAGACTCGGGAAAGCGGTGAAGAACTCGGGTCATTTATGAACCACTTTACGTCTCGCCAGCCTCCAATTCAAAGAAATCCAGGAACCTCAAGAGCACATCTACCCAGGAAATGCAATTACCTTTCCTTAAGTTCTAACAAGTCTGTTTTTACGATTTAACAGCAGGATTGCCATGCTACTCAAAAAAAGATGCAATTATATGTAACATGGCATTCCATGTGGACCTGTTTGAGGCCTGCCTGGTTTAAGGCCATAAGGTAAATACAGGGCTTAGGTGATGACCACACAGTCACACCACAAAGCTTAGAGTTTCGTTTTGCTAGAGTTAATGCAAAGCTGTAAAAAGCCTGTGTTGCCTGGGGGTTGAGAAGCTCCTTCAGTTTTCAGTGGGGAGGCCTGAGGAGGTGAAGAGGACCACAAAAACAGAATGGGAAAAGGACCTGCCAGCACACAGACCCCCCCATCACACGACGTGGAAAAACAGTGCTCCTTACAAGGAAGGTAAAGCACAGCCTGACGCGAGAAGTGTTCATTTATAATACGCTGAGCTGTGCTTATATCTTGGGAGAAGGCTCATACACAGCCACAAAGCAAATTTTTTTAACAAAATGCAACAAAGGTCACTAAGTAGCTCCAGACACCAAGCTGAGAGGGGAAATGAGAAATGATGGCATTCATGGGATTTAGGGCTGATCAGCTTAAGAAACACCAAGCTTACAAGGAACGGCGCCCTTCTTGATCCACCCAGCCAATTCATCGCTCCCTTGAATGCCCCTGGAAGCCACCGACTCAGAGGAGACGGGCAACGGCAGGAGGGGAAAGCGGGACACATGGAAGAGACGGGGTGGGGGCGGGGGCGGGGGGCGCC
>SJYC01007764.1:0-15633 GCA_006408675.1 Madoqua kirkii | reverse complement strand
TGGAGTCAGGAGTTCTCTGATGTTCTCAGGATTTGAACTTAAGCCTCCTACTTCTGGTTTTCAGTTTTATTTTTACATTAGTCTCAAGACTTCTCCTTCTATACAGCACCATTGATAAAACATCTAGGTTAAAGATGAAAAGTTTCTCCACACTGAGGGACACTTGGAGAGGGTCAAAGAGATACATGAAGAAGAGAAGAGGGAGGAGGGAGTTAGAGGTGACCTGAATGAGATGAGGTGGACTCAAAAGAGGGGAGAGCAAGCTAGCCAGTAACCACTACCTCATGTGCGCTCCACAGTCTGGGCCGCTCAGAGATGTTCACGGAGTTAAACAGGGAAGAGGAGCGGGAGGAAGCAGACACAGGTGGCCAGGAGGATAAAAGAGGGAAATGAAAAGGAGAGACAGATCCAGCCAGTAGCCAGTTCCCTGAGTGTCCTCCACTGTCTGGAACACACAGGAATTCACAGAGTTGGGTAGAGAAAAGAAGGGCAGGGAGGAGACAGAGGCGACTTGGTAGAGAAAAAGGAGAGTCCAAAGGAGGAGAGCGCAGTGAGTAATCTTGCTCTCAAGTAAAAATGGGTACCGAAGTTTGGGTTTTTGAAGGTACAAAATTGGTAACAAATACCAAAAAGCAAAGATTAAAAATCTAGCATAGAGGTTTGATTTTCAAAAATACAATAGTAAAGAAAAGAAGAGAACAAACAAAGTCATAAGAATCACTAATATATATATATATCTACACACACACACACACACACACACACACACACACACACATATGAAGTTTGCTTTAAAAATAGGGTCTTTTTTCTTGAAAAGTAATAGTAGGTTATAAAAATTAAAATTTAAGGAGAAATAGAGGACTTAAAATTTTAAAATGTTAAAGAAAAAGAAGAAGAAAAAACAAACAAACAAAAAAGAATGATCGTAAAAATAGTAAAGATCTATCTAGGACTTTCTCTGGTGTTGTTGTGGGCAGTGTGGGGTCAGTTCATTTTCGGATAGCTCCTTGGTCTGGCTCACATTTCTCAAGATCTCTAGGCCCCTTCCTGTGTAGTTGGCACTAAGGACAGGGTTTTAATCTATGTACCTGTCGCTTCCAAGGTGGTCCTCTCTGTTTCAGCTTCTTCTGTTTGCTGGTGTCTTCAGTGTCTGATTTCCGCCCTGACACAAGGGGGGCGGTGGTGGACACTTTTTTTAGGCTCTTGTTCAGTCGCGCTGTGGGGAGGGGGGACGCTGTAAACAAATGACACTGGCGAGCGCTCAGTGCCTCAGCCCCGCTGGGCCTGCCCCCACCCCCCCACACTGTGCAGGCTCCAGGTTGCTCAGCAGAACCGTCAGAGGCCGGCCCTGGGCTGCATGGCCTCCCAGATCTAAGCCGCTCAGGCTCGGTGCTCAGGTACTCAGAGGCGCAGGCGGTTGGGCCTGCGTTTTGTGCCCTTCCCAAGTCCGAGTAGCTCAGGTGTGGTCCTCGCGACTTGTTGCCTCTCCTGTCCCTGCTGCTCAGTTTTCTGGGTGTACAACTGGCGCATGAGTGTATTCTTTTTGATTGTATTTACATGGGGAAGAGGGAAGAAAGGCTGAGAGACTTGGTTTGCTCTAGAGTTGAGATAGTTTCAAGTCCAAAGCGAAGGACAATGGCCCCAAACCCAGTTAACCTTGCCCAGAGCCATGAATCGAGACAGTACTCATGGAGAGTTTGGGGAAGCTCATTACAAGAAAAAAACTCCATGACTTATAGACATAAAAAACTGCTTGTTGAAGGATAGGCTGATTTTTTTAAGGACAAACACTACCATAGAATATTTTATGAAATATCCTTTTCATATTTAACCAGTGGCTTGCTCACGGAATACACAGTCAACAAAAAATTTTTTTAACAGGGTGTTTTTTTTTCCTAATTATAAAAGTAATGCAAGATTATTGCCAAAAGTGGAAATTCAAAAAAGTATAAAACTAAAACTAGTATTAACTCTGCTACCCTTCTGAAGTACTGTTAATATCTTTATATATCTATATAGATATATCATCATATGCAACTCAATTATATTGAGTCTGTAATTCTATTTACTACCATCTTCTCTTAACATTGTATCATAGCAAGTTTCATTAATGGCACCCCACTCCAGTACTCTTGCCTGGAAAATCCCAAGGATGGAGGAGGCTAGTGGGCTGCAGTCCATGGGGTCGATAAGAGTCGGGCACAACTGAGCGACTTCACTTTCACTTTTCACTTTCATGCATTGGAGAAAGAATTGGCAACCCACTCCAGTGTTCTTGCCTGGAGAATCCCAGGGACAGGGGAGCCTGGTGGGCTGCTGTCTCTGGGGTCACACAGAGTCGGACACGACAGAAGTGACTTAGCAGCAGCAGGAAGTATTTTTAGGGCTTCCCAGGTGGCACTAGTGGTGAATAAAGAGCCCACCTGCCAATGCTGAAGACAAAGACACCTGGGTTGGATCCCTGGGTTGGGAAGATCCCCTGGAGAGGGCATGGCAACCCACTCCAGTATTCTTGCCTAGAAAATCCCGTGGACAGAGGAGTGTGGCGGGCTACCATGCACGGGGTCGCAAAGAGTCAAATATGACTGAAGCAACTTAACACATGCACACACACCCAGGAAGTATTCTTACGCCTAACTTTAAAGCCTACATAATGAGCCATCTTATAATGTAAACATGCCATAATTCACTTAACCATTTCTCTACTTTGGAAATGGAGGGTGCTTTCACAGTTTTGCTCGTATTAAACAACAAGTGCTTCAGGACATCTTTGTATCTCATTGTCAGTTTTTGTGGTTATGATTTATGTAGGGTAAGTTTCTGGAAGTGCGATTTCTGGGTTAAAGGAGAGGAGTAATGCTGAGATTTTTTGATACATTATTTCTAGAAGAGACGTAATTATTCATAAATCTATCAAAAGTCCTTGCAAGGGTGTAATAATTATTACTGATAACTAACAGTGGTGACACTTATTGCTCATTTTCATTTACAAATCATTTTTGTGTTAGTTGTTTGTACACATTACATCCTTAATGCTCAAAACAACCCTATAAGGAAGGTTATAGTCATTTTTTTTTTTTTTGGTTTGCCATTGTCAGTTTTTCTCCACTTTTTTGCTAACACCTCATTTCCCTTAGCTAGTCATCTCCGTTGCCTATAGTTTTAGTGGGCCTCTCAGCCACGTTTCCCTACTCTTCCCTAACTCACTGGGGGCAGGCGTGAGTCCCACACCAGTCTAGACGGATCTGTGGAAGCTGAGTCTTGAGGGCTATGGCACATGGATGGAGAGAATGGGATTGACTCACCCCTGTCAGAATGTCCCAGAGAAGTCCCCAGATAGACAAGGCCTGCCTGGCTGCTGTCCTCAGCAAGGTATGGGAATTAAATTTTCCTTGGGTTCTGACAGATGCCCACTATTTTGATCCTACTCTTCCCTAACTCAGTGGGGGCAGGCGTGAGTCCCACACCAGTCTAGACGGATCTGTGGAAGCTGAGTCTTGAGGGCTATGGCACATGGATGGAGAGAATGGGATTGACTCACCCCTGTCAGAATGTCCCAGAGAAGTCCCCAGATAGACAAGGCCTGCCTGGCTGCTGTCCTCAGCAAGGTATGGGAATTAAATTTTCCTTGGGTTCTGACAGATGCCCACTATTTTGATAATCTATTTTTCTTGCTTGCTTCGATGAGCCAGAACCAGTTTCTGCAACCAAAGGGTCTAGGAGGCACTTGACACTTGAGAGTTCTCGTGTGGGGAGGAGCTGTTGGGACTGGAATCTGAGCCCAGCAGGTCAACTTCCCGAGTCTGAGCTTCTCTCCATTATGCTGCATTTACAGTGGAACTGGCCCCACTCTAACAAGCTGCCAACCACTCTCTAGCCTAGAGGGCTTCCCAAGTGGCGCTGGTGGTGAAGAGCCCACCTGCCAATGCGGGAGACTCGGGAGGTGTGGGTTTGATCCCTGGGTGGGGAAGATCTCCTGGAGTAGGAAATGGTGACCCACTCTGGTATTCTTGCCTGGGAAATCCCATGGACAGAGAAGCCTGGCGGGCTACCGCCCTTGAAGTCACAAAGAGTTGGACGTGACTTATCACACACACACAGTGCATCTAGTCTAGAATTTTGACAATTTTTTAGGAGAAAGGAGACTGAGCTGTACAAAGTTATAACAGTGAAAAGGAAAATAGGGCCTTTTTTCACAATCCTGATTGTTATGGTATCTTACATGTTTTTCTTATTTGTATAGAAATTTAAGAGTATATCCATTGCATTAAAGAAATTCTGAAAGAAGTAAATCATCCATGTGACAGGATCTGAAAGTAATTTTCGTGTTCATTTGTTCCCGTCAAACCCTGGTCCACACGCATATGTTTCTTGCATAGATATCATGTGCAAGCTATTATATATGCGGCTTTTACTGATATACTCCTTATAGTTGCTTTTATATACAGTCTTCTCAATGACTACTGCCTGTGTGATAGTCACGCCTATTAACTGCCTTCTACAAGTTCATGCTTGTTCGTCAGAGTATAGATTCCTTAAGAAACTGTTTACACCTTTCCTGTGTTGGAAACATCGACACTAAACACTAATAACTAATCTAAAGGCGACTGGAGTTCCTTGCAAACTATTTTATTACTTTCAGTTCAGTTCAGTCCAGTCGCTCAGTCGTGTCGACTCTTCGCGACCCCATGAATCGCAGCACGCCAGGCCTCCCTCTCCATCACCAAGTCCCGGAGTTCACTCAGACTCACGTCCATCGAGTCAGTGATGCCATCCAGCCATCTCATCCTCGGTCGTCCCCTTCTCCTCCTGCCCCCAAGCCCTACTTTGCTGCTAAGTCACTTCAGTCATGTCCGACTCTGTGTGGTCCCATAGACAGCAGCCCACCAGGCTCCCCCGTCCCTGGGACTCTCCAGCAAGAACACTGGAGTGGGTTCTCATTTCCTTCTCCAATGCATGAAAGTGAAAAGTGAAAATGAAGTCACTCAGTCGTGTCTGACTCTTAGTGACCCATGAACTGCAGCCCACCAGGCTCCTCTACCCACAGGATTTTCCAGGCAAGAGTACTGGAGTGGGGTACCATTGCCTTCTCCAAATCCCTACTTTAGGACATGCTTAAATCAAAAAGTATAACTTAACTGTATATTTAACTTTAATCCCTTGTTAGTTTAAGTTTTTCCTGTTTGCTTTGAGATTGGAAGTTGTATCACCTGGAATCCCAGGGTATGGGGTCAACCTCCCTTTTAATAAGCTCTGCTAACTCGAGGTGCAGTCAGGAGGCTCTTTGGTGGAGTGGGGGCTTCGGCAAACATTCAGGTCTTGGGACTTCAGTTCCCTGAGTCAGAGACTGGGATCTGGTGTGGCCAACAGGATTTCACCAGTTTAGAAGGATGGGAAGAGAGCTGCTTCTTCATGCACGTTGGTCTCCTGCACTCGGAAACCCTCTGATGTGTGATGAGAAGAGCCCTCTTGGAACACGATGGGTAGAGGACACAGTGAGAATGAAGCTTGGAGACTCCACTGAGGTCTAACTGCGATGGCCTCAAACATAAGACTAAGGTGTGAAATCCAGTCCTGACACATGAAGAACGGGTGTGGAGCACGGTCCCATTCCCGATAGCACCCAAATGAATGAAGTAGGAATAAATGCGGCCCAAGAAGTAAAGGACTTGCAAAAGCTATAAAACACTGCTGAGAACAAATGAGTGAGGATCTGAATAAACGGAAAGACTCCCCATGCTCACGGACACGAAAGAACAAATACGGTATGATGCCACTGATGTGAGGCTTCTAGAACAGACAAACTCACAGAGACAGACAGACAGGCAGCAGAATCAGGGCAATGCTCACGGGGAGGAGTTGGGGGATGGGGGATTGTTTTGGGGATACAAAGTTTCCCTTGGGGACAATGACAAAGTTTTGCAACTGAACAATGGTCACATAGCATTGTGTAGGTACTTAACGTTGCTAAATTGTACACTTTAAAGTAGTTTATAGAACTTCCCTGGCGGCCCACTGGTTAAAAATCCACTTGCTGAGGCAGGGGCCACGGTTTCTGTCCCGTGCCTTGGAGCATTCGCAGCTAGTGGCAGGCCCTGCCCTGGCCACAGAGAAAGTCTGCTGCAGCGACGAGGACCCAGTGCAGGCAAAAATGAAAGGCAGGAACACAGCAGCGCATGCGCGGAAATACGCAGAGCTACCTTAAAAACAGCGGCTTAAAGGACTCATCTGGTGGCCCGGGGGATAAGAATTCACCCGCCACCCCCGGGGACGTGGGTTTGATCTCCGGTTGGGGTACTAAGAACCGGCGTGCGGAAGGGCGACCGAGCCTGCGCACCGCAGCTAGAGGGCTGGCCGGCCACGGTGGGGACCCAGTGCAGCCACGATAGCAATGACGATAAAAAGTGTGTTTATATAGCTCCAAAGGCAAGTTGGATGTTATGTATATTTTATTACAATAAAAAGAAAGAGCTGGCAGGAGGTCTACCCACGTTTTTAAGCAGTTTTCTTATTTAGGAAAAAAAAATTTGTGAGGATAGAAGAAACTTTTTATTTGGGTCGAAGTTGGAAGCAGGGGCCAGAGAGAGGAGGGAACGCAACGTCCTGACCCGGGGAGGGGAGCCGGCCCTGCGGCGTGGCCGGGGGTGCGCAAGGGCCGCGGTCGTGAGCCGGTGTGAAGGATGGGCAGTGGCGGGGGTGGGGGAGAGACGTTCATGCTTCCGAGTGCAAGTTCAAACAGGACACTCCGTCTGGGGACTGACAAAGCAAGCTTGAGCTTCCACTGAAACTTTCAAGCCCTTGACTGAAAGTTTGAAGGAGAAAAGTGATAGTGGAAGACATAGGAACGGGTGATTTTAGCAAAACCAGGAGGAACACAGACCAGGAGAAGTACTTGGAGGTGAAAAAAAGATCATATGGCACACATAGATGAAGGCATATTACTCAGCCACAAAAAAGGATGTTTGAGCTTCCACTGAAACTTTCAAGCCCTTGACTGAAAGTTTGAAGGAGAAAAGTGATAGTGGAAGACATAGGAACGGGTGATTTTAGCAAAACCAGGAGGAACACAGACCAGGAGAAGTACTTGGAGGTGAAAAAAAGATCATATGGCACACATAGATGAAGGCATATTACTCAGCCACAAAAAAGGATGAAACCACGCCATGTGTGGTGACGTGATGGACCTAGAGATCGTCATACTAAGTGACGTCAGTCAGACTCGGAAAGACACATGTCATATGACACCGTTTACACGTGGACTCCAAAAAAGGGTGCAGATGAACTTATTTATAGAGCAGAAGATTCACAAATAGAGAAAGAAAAAAGCCCTTTTTAAGGGCAGGGAGGAATAAATTAGGAGATTGGGACTGATATATACACACTCCTATACATAAAATAGAGAATTAATAAGAACCTGCTGCATAGCTCAGGGAACTCTTCAAAGTCCTGGAGTTTCAGCTTTAGCATCATTCCTATATGTGTACATATATATAACTAAATCACTTTACTGTACACTTGAAACTAACACATTATAAATCAACTATACTACAATAATTTTTTAATCTACAAAAATAGACAAAAATTTACAAATTAAACATGTTAGATATAAAAAAATAGTTTTTAATTTTTAAACTTTGCTCCAAAAACATTTTTTAAAATATTTAATTGGAAGACAATTACTTTATAGTGCTGCATTGGTTTCGGCTGTATGACAGCTCAAATCATCCATAAGTAAATACACATAGCTATCCCTCCCCGTGGGCCTCCCTGCCACTCCCCACCTTGCTACCCCTCTCAGTGGTCACAGGGGATGGAGCTGAGCTCCCTGTGTTGCATAGCTGCTTCCAACTAGCCATTTCTTTTACACACAGCAGTGTATAGATGTCAATGCTACTGTCTCAATTTGTCCCACAAAAAGCCAAAAAATTCAAACATCTAGGTTAGCTGATTAGCTTATGACTGCTTCCACTGTCCAATTCATAGATTTTTTTTCTCATATTTCACATCATTGGGTATAATTGCTAAATCTGAAAAATGGCATGCTGATAACGTAATCAACACAAAAACCCCACATCTGTTAATTATTTTGTGCTAGGTCTAATGATAAATATTTTATACACATGATACCATGTAATACTATAGCTCTGAAAATAATGCATTCTACCTTCCAATGTACTAATTAGAAAACACTTTGGAACTCTGATTGATTAAACAACTTACAAAGAAGCAAGAGGCAAAGCTAAAATTTGAGCTCAGCCTGAGCTTTGGGCTGCCGACAGCTATGCCAATGGCCTTCTCAAGTTATTAAAGTTTTGCCTCCCCTGAGAGGACTGTGAACGGTGTTCTGAGCAACTGAGTGAAGTCGCTCAGTCCTGCCCAACTCTTTGCGATCCCATGGTTCTGAAAATAATGCATTCTACCTTCCAATGTACTAATTAGAAAACACTTTGGAACTCTGATTGATTAAACAACTTACAAAGAAGCAAGAGGCAAAGCTAAAATTTGAGCTCAGCCTGAGCTTTGGGCTGCCGACAGCTATGCCAATGGCCTTCTCAAGTTATTAAAGTTTTGCCTCCCCTGAGAGGACTGTGAACGGTGTTCTGAGCAACTGAGTGAAGTCGCTCAGTCCTGCCCAACTCTTTGCGATCCCATGGACCAAGCTCCTCCATCCATGGGATTTTCCAGGCAAGAGTACTAGAGTGGGTTGCCATTTCCTTCTCCAGGGAATCTTCCCGACCCAGGGATTGAACCCAGGTCTCCTGCATTGTAGACAGACACTTTACCGTCTGAGCCTTCAGGGAAGTCCATGGGCATGTGTTCAAAACTTTATTTTTCAAATATTGTAATGAAACTAAGACAACTTCTGAAATGAACTGTAGGTGGACCTTTGTGTGTGTATGTGTGTGTGTTAGTTGCTCCGTTGTGTCCAACTCTTGTGACCCCATAGACTGTAGCCCATCATGCTCCCCAATCCATGAAATTCTCCAGGCAAGAATACTGGAGTAGGTGGCCATTGAAGAAGTCTTTGGGGCCTTGAAAAGAAAACAACAGTCTCAAAGGCCCTTGCTGAGTCATCTAACTTCGCAGAAAACAAAACAAAGCTTTAGGTCCTGCCCTGATGCTCCAGGTCAGTTGCATCTATCTGGGACTTATCACCCCCTGTCCGGGAACCTTCCACCCCCTACTCCTGCCCAGAAGACTTATCACCCCCTGCCCAACTACAAATGCCATCTCAACTAAAGAATACCCAATACATCCCACCTGATTAATGTCTCCCTTATCACTTCCACAAACCTCCCTGTGAATATAGAGCCTCCCTGATCCCTCTCTGTGCTCAGCCTGGCCGTTAAGCCGACTGTTGCCCCTCCTTGCCTGAATAAAGGTAACCTACTTCTGTTGAGGTCATCTTTCCTCTTTCTGCCTCGGCCAAAATATACCTTACAGCCATTCCCTTCTCCAGGGGATCTTCCTGACCCAGGGATCAAACCTAGGTCTCCTGCATTGCAGGCAGATTCTTTACCAGCTGAGCCACCAGGGAGGACCAGATGGACCTTCAAGATTAGGTTTATAGCGTGCAGTTTTCATTTCTTAACAGCCCTGGAAGGGGTGACAGTCTCTATTCCAAGTAAAGGAACACTTGCCAGACATCAGATAACCAAGACACAGGAAAAGGGTTTGATGATGGTGGAGGGTTCTGTTGTGGGCACTTGGAAATCTCACAGAATGTTTAATATCCATTCCATTAGGGAGAAAGAGCGTGAATTTTGGAGTCATGCATACATGGTTTGAAAATCTAAGTCTGCCTTTCATTTCTGGACAAACTTGAGGAAGTTACTTAGTCTTGGTGAGCTCTGATGTCTTCAAAGTGATGAGGATCATAACAGCCTCAGGAAAATTACTTAGTGGACATGTTTAAAGTGCATCTTTTAATTTCTTTGGTCCCCGAACGTACTCCCTTTACCGCTCATCTTTTCAGAATTTCTCCTTGAAGAGTTCAAAGACTGGAGCATTCCATAAAATCCTTCTGCTCTGTGACTCCCAGAAGCTGCTGACCTTATACAAATCCTTTTCTAGAAGCATCTCTGGGTCTCTCAGGGTGAGGAGTGGCAGACTGTGGTGTGGAGTGGAGCACCAAGGACGAGAAAAGAGCAGCCTCGGAATTCTGGTTTTTTTGGTCCCTGACTCTTGGCAGAGGGTTGGAGCTGTGAAAGAGGATGGGGCAATATTCCACGGTATATATGTATCACGTCGTCTTTATCCACTCCTCTGTCCATGGGCATTTAGGTTGCTTCCATGTCCTGGCTGTTGCAGTGTTACTCAGCCATAAAAAGGAACAAAATTGGGTCATTTGTAGAGACAGAGATGGACTTAGAAACCGTCATGCAGAGCTAATTAAGTCAGAAAGATAAAAAGAAATATTGTATATAAATGCATATATGCAGAATCTAGAAAATTATGTACATGATCTTTATTGCAAAACAGAAATGGAGACACAGAGGCAGAGACCAAATGAATGGACACTAAGGGGAGAAAATGGAGCTGGGATGCACTTGGAGCTTGGGACTGACACACGTACAAGCTGATACTGTGTATAGACTGGGTGGCCCACGAGCGCCTGCTGAGCAGCACGGGAGCCTTGCTCAGGCTCAGCGGGGGCCTAAACGGGAAGGAGCGCAGTGGAGGGGCTGCGTGTGTGCAGGCAGTGGGCTCGCTTTCAGTCCAGGAGAAACTCACACCACACTGGAAAGCAACTACACTCCCAGGATTATTTTTTAAGAGGGCAGCGGAGGAGACATCCCTAAAACTGCTGCTTCTTGTCAGGAGGAGGCGACTGGGCCCAGCTGGTGAGCTTTGCCAATCACTTGGAGAGGCCGTGGAGGACAGGGGCCAAGGACAGAACACCGAGAACCAGACTGAATGGGCATAGACTCCAAGTCTGCCACTTTATAGCTCGTTAGCTTTGGACAGGAGAAGGCAATGGCACCCACTCCAGTACTCTTGCCTGGAGAATCCCAGGGATGGGGAGCCTGGTGGGCTGCAGTCCATGGGGTTGCTAAGGGTCGGACACGACTGAGCGACTTCACTTGGACTTTTCACTTTAATGCACTGGAGAAGGCAATGGCAACCCACTCCAGTACTCTTGCCTGGAGAATCCCAGGGATGGGGAGCCTGGTGGGCTGCCATCTATGGGGTCGCACAGAGTCAGACACGACTGAAGTGACTTAGCAGCAGCTGCAGGTGCCCAGTTAGTGGACAGAGACTGATCGTTATCATGAGGACATCTGTGAGTTCTTCTGTTCCACTTCTGTTCCATTCCTGCTGGGGACTTCATTTCCACCAGCATGGTCTGAAGATTCAGCTCACAGTCCTCTCACGGATGCGGTCCTCCTTCAAGGGCGTGGCCCTGTTGACCACGTCAACTTTGAGGCACTCTTGGGCTTTTCATCAGAGTCTTTCAACCAATTTTTTTAAACCAAAACAAGTTTTATACAGTCTTTGATTTTTTTTTCTAAGTATAGGACACATAGAAATCACTTGAGCTACCCTGCTGTTATCATCTCTTACCCTAAGTCTTGACCCAAACTGTATTTTGAAGTTGGATCATCTTCCTTGGTTTATGTGACCAAGTTCCACATTACTCTGTGGTGTCACAAAAATTCATATAGAAACTACTTTATATATAGAATTTACATATAGAAACTACTACATATAGAAACTAATTTACATATAGAAACTACTCAGACACTACCCAAATTTAGGTGTGCCACAAACATTAGGGATGTTATCCAAAAGAATGTCAATATTCTGTTGCAAACTGAAGTATTTAAAGATGAAACAGTCCATTAGAAAAAATGTGATGATACAGAGGAAACAAGATTGGTCATATTTGATAATCGCTAAAGCTGTTATTGAAGAGTTATTATATTTTTCTACTTTGATGTAACATATTTTCCAATACAAAATGTAAAAAAAAAAAAAATTAAATTTAAGGAACCAAAAAGTCTGTTAACTTCCTCACAGCTTTAGAACAGTATCTGGGAAGAGCAGAACCAACACCGGATAGTCCTTATGTTTGACTCGACCACTCACCAGCTGATCCTGGGAAGGCACAGTCTTTCTACTGAACTTCAGTTCTTTCAGTTGAACAATAGAGGGTTCATCCTGCACCCAAGTCCAGTGAAGGATAACTTAAACCACAGGTTTTAAAGTCTTCCCCAGATGTAATGAATAAGAATCTTCAGGGTGAGATGCAGGAAAATTTATCTAAACAACGTTTAAATGGTTTTCTTTGTCAATTTTTAATCACAAAGATAGTATATACTGATTATACATGGACGTCACCAGATGGTCAACACCAAAATCAGACTGATTATATTCTTTGCAGCCAAAGATGGAGAAGCTCTATACAATCAACAAAGACAAGACCAGGAGCTGACTGTGGCTGAGATCATGAACTCCCTATTACCAAATTCACACTTAAATTGAAGAAAGTAGGGAAAACTGCTAGACCGTTCAAGTATGACCTAAATTAAATCCCTTATGATTATACAGTGGAAGTGAGAAATAGATTCAAGGGACTAGATCTGATGGACAGAGTGCCTGATGAACTATGGACGGTGGTTTGTGACATTGTACAGGAGACAGGGATCAAGACCATGCCCATGGAAAAGAAATGCAAAAAAGCAAAATGGCTGTCTGGGGAGGCCTTACAAATAGCTGTGAAAAGAAGAGAGGTGAAAACCAAAGGAGACAAGGAAAGATATAAGCATCTGAATGCAGAGTTTCAAAGAAGAGCAAGAAGAGATAAGAAAGCCTTTTTCAGCTATCAGTGCAAAGAAATAGAGGAAAAGAACAGAATGGGAAAGACTAGAAATCTCTTCAAGAAAATTAGAGATACCAAGGGAACATTTCATGCAAAGATGGGCTCAATAAAGGACAGATATGGTCTGGACCTCACAGCAGAAGATATTAAGAAGAGGTGGCAAGAATACACTGAAGAACTGTACAAAAAAGATCTTCAGGACCCAGATAATTATGATGATGTGATCACTAATCTAGAGCCAGACATCTTGGGATCTGAAGTCAAGTGGGCCTTTGTTCATCACTATGAACAAAGCTAGTGGAGGTGATGGAATTCCAGTTGAGCTGTTTCAGATCCTGAAAGATGATGCTGAGAAAGTGCTGCACTCAATATGTCAGCAAATTTGGAAAACTCAGCAGTGGGCACAGGACTGGAAAAGGTCAGTTTTCATTCCAATCCCAAAGAAAGGCAATGCCAAAGAATGCTCAAGCTACCACACAATTGCACTCATCTCACACACTAGTAAAATAATGCTCAAAATTCTCCAAGGCAGGTTTCAGCAATACGTGAATCGTGAACTCCCTGATGTTCAAGCTGGTTTTAGAAAAGGCAGAGGAACCAGAGATCAAATTGCGAACATCTGCTGGGTCATGGAAAAAGCAAGAGAGTTCCAGAAAAACATCTATTTCTGCTTTATTGACTATGCCAAAGCCTTTGACTGTGGAATAATTTCACAATAAACTGTGGAAAATTCTGAGAGAGATGGGAATACCAGACCACCTGACCTGCCTTTTGAGAAATCTGTGTGCAGGTCAGGAAGCAACAGTTAGAACTGGACATGGAACAACAGACTGGCTCCAAATAGGAAAAGGCTGTGTGTTGTCACCCTGCTTATTTAACTTATATGCAGAGTACATCATGAGAAACGCTGGGCTGGAAGAAACACAAGCTGGAATCAAGATTGCCGGGAGAAATATCAATAGCCTCAGATATGCAGATGACACCACCCTTATGGCAGAAAGTGAAGAGGAGCTAAAATGCTTCTTGATGAAGGTGAAAGGGGAGAGTGGAAAAGTTGGCTTAAAGCTCAACATTCAGAAAACGAAGATCATGGCATCCGATCCCACTACTTCATGGGAAATAGATGGGGAAATAGTGGAAACAGTGTCAGACTTTATTTTTGGGGGGCTCCAAAATCACTGCAGATGGTGACTGCAGCCATGAAATTAGAAGACGCTTACTCCTTGGAAGGAAAGTTATGACCAACCTAGATAGTATATTGAAAAGCAGAGACATTACTTTGCCAACTAAGGTCCGTCTAGTCAAGGCTATGGTTTTTCCTGTGGTCATGTATGGATGTGAGAGTTGGACTGTAAAGAAGGCTGAGCACCAAAGAACTGATGCTTTTGAACTGTGGTGTGGAGAAGACTCTTGAGAGTCCCTTGGACTCCAAGGAGATCCAGCCAGTCCATTCTGAAGGAGATCAGCCCTGGGATTTCTTTGGAGGGAATGATGCTAAAGCTGAAACTCCAGTACTTTGGCCACCTCATGCGAAGAGTTGACTCATTGGAAAAGACTCTGATGCTGGGAGGGATTGGGGGCAGGAGGAGAAGGGGACAACCGAGGATGTTATGGCTGGGTGGCATCGGACTCTATGGATGTGAGTCTGAGTGAACTCTGGAAGATGGTGACGAACAGGGAGGCCTGGCGTGCTATGATTCATGGGGTCGCAAAGAGTCGGACAAGACTGAGCGACTGAACTGAACTGAACTGATACAAGTAGAATCACCCAATGTTTTCTTTAAAAAGTTAATAATCTCTCTTCTTCCCTCCTCTCCTCTCCTTGCTCCTGCCGTTGAGATAACTAGTCCTTGTTATACCAGTACATAGAGGGGTACCCCTTCTCTCACAATTTTCACTTGCCTTTGACTTAGCATGGACATCCCTTAGGGTCAGTCAATATAGCACTAGCTCATTCCTTTGAGTTACTGGGTAATACTCAAGTGAATGCTCGGGACAGTTTAATTGACCATTCTGCTGTTCTTTGCCACTGTAAACAGAGCTTCAGTAAACATCCTTGTACACATTTGTTTACATCCTGGAAGATTTTTTTCTCTATGGAATTAATTCCAAAAAGTGGTATTATCAAATCAAAGTACATGTGCATTTTAAATTCCATAAAGTACCACCAGATTTCTTTCCCAAAATATGACTGCAACTTTATTTCCATCAGCAATAAATGGAAGAAATATTTCCCTACATTCTCATCAGTACTAGATGACATCCCTCTTAAATTTATATCAAATTCATGAATGATGAATGGCATCTTATTATAGATTTAATTTCCATTTTCCTGACTAGTGAAATGGGGCATATTTTCATAAGTTTATCAGTCATTTGGGATTGACTCCTGAACTTTCTTCTTCTATCTTTTGATCCTTTTAATACTAGACTATTTTGTCATTCTTATGTGGCTCAGTTGATAAAGAATCTGTCTGCAGTGTGGGAGACAAGGGTTCGATCCCTGGGTTGGGAAGATCCCCTGGAGAAGGGAAAGGCTACCCACTCTAGTATTCTGGCCTGGAGAATTCCATAGACTGTATAGTCCATGGGGTCACAAACAAGTCAGACACGACTGAGTGACTTTCACTCTTTCAAAAGTCTGTAAAAGAATTTTGAATATTAAATGTAGGAACATTTGCAAGTATGCTACAAATTTTTCCCCCAATTTATAATTATTTCTTAACAGTGGAGTCTTTGGAATGTGGAAACTTATAATTTCAATCCTCAGATATCTTTCTCACTATGACTTGAGGGTTTTTTTTTTT
>SJYC01007763.1:0-11449 GCA_006408675.1 Madoqua kirkii | reverse complement strand
AATTTGTTTCTAGTCTTTTCTTAAGCTATTTCAGTGCCTTTACAGTAAGTTTTAATATCTCATAAAGTGAATCTCTGTCCACTATCCTTTTTTTTTAGTTTTTGTCTTTTATGGACTTAAGAGCTGTAGGACTTGCACTAATTTTTCTAGCTCCCCACCAATTATACCAGCTACCAATTGCAATAATGATTGGAATTAGGTTCACTTTTAATTGAAATCAATTATGGAAAGATTAATATTTTCATGATACTAAACATTTTCTTCTAGAAATATGGTATATATATCAATTTTCTCATTCTTTTTTTATACCATTTGGTAACATTTTAATGTTTTCTTGGGTTAGCGAAATGATTTTCCATTAAATTTATCCTTGGATATTTTATGCTATTTGTCACTAAAGTAGATGGAATTATTTTTCCCTCTCCATTTCTGACTATTATTAGTTTTTAATTTTTGTGTTCTTAAATTTCAAAACATGCCACAAGATCCTTTAAGATCCTGTTTGTTAGTTAGTTAGTTTTCTGTTTTGTTTTGTTTTTTTTTTGCCAAGGTCTCTCGGATTTTGTAAATACAGGCATTATTGCAAGTTCAGCTCCAGATTGTCACAATAAAGATATTGTGAAGCTCAGTTCCTCACCTGGAAGCTGGCATGAAATAGGTCACCTAGACGATGAATTTGAGACGTTCAAAACATGTGCTCACCGACTCATCCTCGCACCTTCTGCAGTTCTCATAAACTAGTCTGGGAGTGAGGAGAAGACAGATGCATTCACTGGGGTGAATGAAGGTTGTCAATAGTCTGCAAAGGTAGGAATTAATCAGGAAAGTGAGTGCTGGAGAGCTCTGGTGTCTGGACAGTGTCTGGATATTACAGGAGTGGGGATTCCTTGCCTTGTCTTGTTTCTGCAGTGAGGATGTGAACCGGAAGTCTGACCAGCTGGGCGCTTTTTATTCTGGGCTAGTGAGTGGCGGCTGAAAACCAGGTCAGGGCGAGAGGAGGCTTCACTGCCCCTCCCCGTACACAGTCCCACCGGTGAGCTGTCTGCCAGGCCCCGCAGACCCACTGGCAACACGGCCAAGCCCCTGGTTGCAAGGGTATCCTGAGACAGCCGGCGGCGTGTTACATGGAATATGTGCATCAAAAGACTATTCTGCCTTACCCTTCTGTGCTGAAACAGAATGAAAAATCTCAGAGATCTATGACATTGTCTGGTTCCTTCGTGGCCTCTTGTGCATGGTATCAATGGACCTGCTACTCACAGAAATTTGTTCTGTTTGTTCAGACGATGAGGCCATTTGGCTATCTTGGGAAAGTCCTTTCTTAGCATTGAAGTCGACACCACAGAACAGCTTTCCTTCGCTCACAAAGGCTTAGCAGGCAGTCATGGTATGCCGCGAACCCTGCTAACGTGGAGATATAACGTTAACAGACACAGCCACCGTCCCGAGGAGCGCAAAGCCGGGCAGGCGTGCGGGCGGTGTGACACAGAGCAGGACTCTAGGCTCTAGGCGTGTACCACCAAGCCCTCTGCCTGCCTTTTGTCTGCGGAAAGTCTTTAGCCAAAGAGTAAGTTTAATCCGAGAAGGAGAAAGCGCAGTAGCAAAAAAGAGCGAGCAGAACGAACTAATAGGAGTTTAGTCAGGAAGCACCGTCAAGGACCTTTAGTTCCTTCTCAAGGGCTAGAGATGCTATTCCGAGCAGTGTCCTGGGAGCTGTCCTGCAGATACGAAAACCCCCGGCAGGTGGAAGGAGTCACCCACATGATGAGCAGGACGTGGCCATGAAATAAGCCGCCACAGTTCTGAGAACTGGCCTCAAAGAAATGGGAACAAGCTGGCCCTGGAACTGAAGATTACCGTACTTAGAACAACCGAGGTGGCGCTGGGCAGACCCCTGATGAGCAACCTCCAGGTGACTGTCGGGCTGGCTGCGCTGCGTGCGTCTCATGTAGCCCCCCCCCCTCTATAAACGCTCCTGCCCGCCGACTGTCTCTGGGGCGGAATCAGCATTTGGACAGGAGCCCACCCCCCTCTCCCCACCTCACCCCCAGCTGCCAGCATCCAAAATAGAGCAGCTTTCCTTTCCCCCAGCTGGGCTTCTTCATCGGCTTTTGAGCAGCGAGCAGCCAGACCCTACTTTTGGAAACAGTGACAGAGTCTTTCAAAATGTCCTGTGAGCTGTCAGGAAGGCAGGCGGTACCGGTAAGTATGTGCCTCCTAGGAGGGCTTCCCGGGTGGCTCAGCGGTAAAGAATCTACCTGCCCGGGCAGGACATGGATGCAGGAGACACAGGGTCAATCCCTGGGTCAGGAAGATCCCCTGGGGGAGGAAATGGCAACCCACTCCAGGCTTCTTGCCTGGACAAGCTCACGAGCAGAGCAGCCCAATGGGCTGCAGTCCCTGGGGTCGCAGAGAGCTGGGCACGACTGGGGGGGCCAAGCACACGCGAGCGCTTCTGTGGCTGGGAAGCACAAGCCATATTCACTTCTGAGAACTAGAGCTCCTCACCGGACTCAACTGACAGAGTCATCGTCTGGAAGACAAATAAGGGACTTTGCTCGATCGTCAGTCGACTGTACCTGATCTGTGAGGACTGTTTAGTGTAAGCACATCTGCTGTTTGTGCCTTTATGAGGCTACACCAGAGAATCGGAAGTCAGTCTCATCACTGACGGCTAAGGCACTTCAGTTGTGTCCGACTCTGTGCAGCCCACCAGGCTCCCCCGTCCCTGGGATTCTCCAGGCAAGGACACTGGAGTGGGTTGCCATCCCCTTCCCCAGTGCATGAAAGTGAAAAGTGAAAGTGAAGTCGCTCAGTCATGTCTGACTCTTAGTGACCCCATGGACTGCAGCCCACCAGGCTCCTCTGTCCAGGGGATTTTCCAGGCAACCGACGTAAGGTCTCTTCCCCCCTTACCGTACTCCGCCCCCCGACCCCCTGCAGCCATGAGCTCATTCTCTACATCCATGAGTCTGTTTCGTCTCTGTGTTGTAATTAAGTCCATTGGTATTATTTCTTTTTAGATTCCACGTACAAGGGTGTCATAAAGGATAGTTAGGGAGCTCGAGATGGACATGTACACACTGCTATATTCATAATGCGTAACCGACAAGGACCTACTGTGTGGCACATGGAACTCTATTCAATATATGTGTCAGGCTGGATGAGAGGGGAGCTTGGGGGAGCATGGATCCATGCACATGTATGGCTGAGTCCCTTCCATGTTTACCTGAAATTATCACGACATTGTTTGTTAATTGGCTATACCTCAATACAAAAGAAAAACTTTAAGACAAAGAGGTGAAATCCCAAACAGATGGCTTCCCGAGGCTCATGTGACCTGTTCGTGCAGTTATTAATAACTGTCTGGAACGGCCAGGTGGGCCATGGAAACCAGAGTGGAGCCTGGGGGCTCTGGGCCTCTTCACAGAGGGCCGGCTGCCGCGGCTCCTTCTTCTTCACTCCATTAGTCATCCATGAAGCGTGGTGCTGGGCAACGCACTGCCTGTAAATCTGGTTGGTTGTTCAGCCCAACGTGCTTGTGCCAGGAGTAAGATCTGATATCAGGAGGATTCTGGGAAGAAGTAACAACCACGGTGAGGACTGAAGATTGAGTATGAATGAACCAGATTAAAAAAAAAAAGCGATGGGAAATCCTAGATGAAGGAGAGAACTCATTCCAGGCACGAGCTGTTTCTAACTAAAAACTTGTATTATCCACTCAGAATCCCTGATCCACAAACAGTAATAGACGCTTAAGGAGCAGCAGAGACACAGCAATGGCCCCTTTTGGCTTTTTTTCCTGACACTGCAAGGTGGGTCACTGTGGACACTGCAACTACTGCTTAAGAGAGAAATCTTACCTGAACTGGCTTTGGGTGATTAGCCAGTTCCCATCTCTCTGTGAAAGGCTTCCCAGGTGGCACTAGTGGTAAAAAGCCAGCCTGCCAATGCAGCAGATGAGAGACATGTGAGTAGGGAAGACCCCCTGGAGGAGGGCATGGCAACCCACGCCAGTATCCTTGCCTGGAGAATCCCACAGACAGAGGAGCCTGGTGGGATATGGTCGATAGGGTCTCAAGGAGTGGGACACATCTAAAATGACTTAGCACATCTCTCTATAAAAAATAGTAAACCTCTACAGAATTTGCCGTTCACATTTGGTATGCGCTTAAAGGATGAGGTTCCAGCAATTAAAGAATTATGTCAGTTAACAAGCTTTTTGTAAAAATTTCAAACCACCTAGAAGGCTAGGTTTGTCACTCAAAGCATAGTATAAATCAGTTCACTCAGATTATTAAACTCCTAAGACCTGGCTGGATGTTATCCTGACTGAACGAAAGCGTACACTGAGAAAGAAAGGAAAGAGATCGTTTTGGATTTCAAAGGGTATAGAAGTATCAGATTAAAAAATAAATAAACGAAACCAGAAAGTTAGTGCTATATGAAAACAACTATATTCTGGCAATCAATGTTCAGAAAACATGAGAGGTGAAAGAAGAGAAAGCAAATAGACTTGCCTGTTTCAAAATGATGCCTCGGGCAGGTCTTAAATCCAAAGAATAATATTTATTCAAGGGTTCAGGCTCAAGAGCTCCAATGAAGACAGTGATTCCAAAACCGATCATGTGCCTGAAATGAGCAAAAACAAAAAATGGGAAATGGAGTTTTTTAATATGGCAAAAGTAAGCATGTGATTGTCAATGCCTGGGTTTTAGTGTGTGTTAGCTGCTCAGTTGGGCCAAACTCTTTGTGGCCTGTAGTCCACCAGGCTCCTCTGACCGTGGAATTCTCCAGGCGAGAATACTCGAGTGGGTAGCCATTCCCTTCCCCAGGGGATCTTCATGACCCAGGGATCGAACCTGGCTCTCCTGCATTGCAGGGAGATTCTTCACTGTTTGAGCCACCGGGAAAGCCTGTAATTATCAATAATCACAGTTAAAATAGATGAATTAACTTTCCTACTAAAAATGCAGGTCCAAGAAGCACAAATCAGTCTGCTTGGGCTGCAGAATCCCATAGGCTGGGCAGCCTAAACAACAGACATTTATTTCTCACTGTTCTTGAGTCTGAAAAGCCCAAGGTCAAGGTACCAGCAAGGTAGGTTCATGCTGAGCCTTTTCTCTTGGCTTGCTGCTGAATGCCATCTCTGTGTCCTCACGTGGAAGAGAAAGAGGAAGATGGAGAGAGGGTTCTGATCTCTCTTTTTTCTGCTGAGAAGGACACCAATCCCATCATGGGGACTCCCCCCTCATGACCTCAACTAAATATCCAAAAATCATCACACTGGAGGTTAGGGCTTCAACTGATAAATGAGGGAGGGGAAGGCAGAAAAACATCCAGTCCACACATCTGCAACAAGCAGCATGTGAGGGTTAAAAGGATGGAAAACAGATGCACTCGACAAATGTTAAACTGAAAGCAAGCTAATAACATCAGTATCTGAAGGAGAAAAAAGAACTTGAACATTTGATAAGCACAGAGTCCTCCCCACAAGATGGGTTATGAAATCTTCCTAACAACACAAGACAGCTATGGAATATGCAGATGTGCAAAGAGTGATTGGTAAGTCCACAATCAAAGGGGGAGAATTCAGGACCCTTTCTGCAGAAAGCAACAGATGGAGTAAATTTTGTTTACGTTGGATTTACACCATACCATTATAATTTGAGTTCTTCGTGATTTCTGGTTTTCTGCTTATGTGTTTGAGAACTGTTCGTGTGTTTGTCCACCCTAGCTGACCTTCAAGGATGCACAGCCGCATGTGGAGCACTGGGCACTTGTTTCTAAGTCTCAGTTCTGGTCCCTGCTTGTGATCATCAGCTGTCTGTTGAGCAAGATCTGTATCTCTGGCCCAGTGCTGACAGCCGTCCTTTCACCTACAGATAAATGCTGCTTAGGAGAAATCGGGATGTGAGGATGGAGGAAAGACCGGGGCTTACTAGACACCCTAGGCCATCTCCCACCCAGCCGCTTGCTTCTGTCATGCCGAACGTGAACTTGGTTTTGCTTTCGCAGCTCCTGTCTCCACAGCGGTCTGCTCCAGGCTGGGGTTTCCTGTCTGCTCAACCATCTGCTCAGAGTTTCAGGCTCAGTGGTGGTGCTTTGGGAACGGATTATTGTCTTTGTCCCTCTCTATTTTTCCCATTATCCTATGTAATTACTGGTGTTCAGTTCACCACCTCGCCCCCCTCTCCACCAGGCCTTCCTTCTCTGCACCCCTTCTCCCAGGCTGGCCCCACCTCCCCATCATACCAGCTCCTTTGTTTTACCTTATGCTGCTGCCCTTACAGTCAGATGAACCTGGGCCAGCCCTACTCTACTGTGGACACGAAACAGTACCTGAAATAGTACCTGAGTCCTGGGCTTTACATGAGTCTTCCCAAGAACTAGTGAACAATCTTTTCTTTTACCTTCAGGGAGGCTTCAGTTTGGGAATATGGGGAGGAGACAGTGGACTCTCTCTGATACGCCCTTTTAGAGTTTTTTGAAAGGGGTGTGGGGATAGGTTACTGGGGACCTTCCCACCTCCCTCCCTCTCCTGAAGAAGCACCAGTTTTCACAGAGTAAAAGTAGGGGCAGTCCGACATAAGTTCTTGGCAACCAAGGCTTATCTTGTCTCCATGGGATGAGTAGCCTATGTGGGATGTGCTTAAAAATTTCAGAATGATGCTCAGTGTTCATAATAAAAATACTTCAAACAGGTAAAGGCGTTGACCTTTTAATTCTTAACACAGCGTATCTATGTTTTGGTAGAGCTGGGTCTCTGTTGCTGTGTGTGGGCTTCCCCCAGGGGTGGGTAGTGGGGGCTACTCTCCGTTGTGACGTGTGAGCTTCTCCTGTTGTGGGCCACAGGCTCGCGGGAGCATGGCCTTCAGCAGCTGTGGCATGCAGGCTCAGCAGTCGTGGCTTGAGGGCTCCAGAGCGTGGGCTCAGTAGTTGCGGCACACGGGCTTAGTTGCTCCAGGGCATGTGGGCTCTTCCCAGACCAGGGATCAAACCCATGTCCCCTGCGTTGGCAGGCAGGTTCTTAACCACTGGACCACCAAAGAAGAACCAGCACCAACCGTTTCTGTTTGTCTTCCCGCAGGCTACTCCAGGCCCTGGGGATCCTAACACCTCGCTAGCCTCCTAACAGCCACCCACCGGTCCCTACCTGGACACACACACCTCTGCTAGCCTCTTTGTCTCCTGATTTCATCTAAACTTACTCTAAATATTTAGCTTTGTGTGTCCCCACATCATGCATTATAGAGGTTTTGCAAACCCCCTTTTGGCATCGTCACTGAGGTCTAAAAACTATTCATGACAAATATATCTAAGGTAAGACTTCATTTCCTGCCAGATCAGCCAGTCTTCTTACATATGAACACTGAACTGCTCAGCGGCCGTGAAATACATTGGAAAGGAGTTATCATGCGTGTATAGTCACTGATTATCCCAGAAAAGGTCGTGTCTTGAAAATGAATTTATTTCCCCTGTATACACTTGTTCTCTTTTGATAACTGTACTCTGTGTCTGGAGAAGGGATGGGCTACCCACTCCAGTATTCTTGGGCTTCTCCTGTGGCTCAGCTGGTAAAGAATCCACCTGCAATGAGGGAGACCTGGATTCGATCCCTGGGTTGGGAAGATCCCCTGGAGAAGGGAAAGGCTGCCCACTCCAGTATTCTGGCCTTTGTCTTAGGTTAATTGATCATGAGTGTGTAGGCTTTTTTTCCCTGAGCTCTCTATTTCATTAGTCTGTGTCTATTTTTGTGCCAGTACCATGCTGTTTTGACTACTGTAGCTCGTAGCATAGCCTGAAGTCAGAGTACTTGCTATTTCCAGTTTTGTTCTTTTTTCTCAAGATTGTTTTGGCAATTCAGGGTCTTTTGTAGTTCCATATAAACTTTAGAATTGTTTATTCCAGTTTTGTGGAAAATTTTATGGGTATTTTCATAAGGATTAAAATTTAAATTTGTAGATTGCTTTGAGTAGTGTGGCCATTTTAACAATATTAATTCTTCCATCAAGAACACAAAATAACTTTCCATGTATTCATATCATCTTCAATTTTCCTCATCAGTGTTTTAAAGCTTTCAGAATATAAGTCTTTCAATTCCTTAATTAAGTTTATTCTTAGGTATTTTATTCTTTTTGATGTGATTTTAAATGGGATTATTTTATTGTTTTGTCTTTCTTGTGGTTTATCATCAATATATAGGAAAGTAACAAATACTGCCTCCACTAAGGAATCTTATGAACTTTCCTGTTCACATTCCTCATTAGTGCTTATTCCATCAGTAGTGCTCACGGCTGAGCATAAACTTCTCTACTATTAAATGTAAACAGAGTACCAGTATGCTCACTCTGTTCCCCCACTTGCATCCCAATAAGATAACATCTCCCTGAAAGATTCAGTCTCCGATTCTTGTCCCTCCTTTTACCCAGAAGAGTGTGATGGTTCTGTGGTCGCTTTGAGCCATACCCTGGCTGTTTCAGCTCCAGATATCATGGAATTTCCCTTGCAGTCAGTCACTTCCATTTAAAGCCTCCTTCATTAGAAGTTTTATTACCCATTCCCAGAGAGTCTATCACTGTTCACTTAAATTTAACTATACAGGTAATTTCTATATATAAAGCAAGACTTCAACAGTACATACACTGAGAACTTCCAGATGTTCAAGTTGGACTTAGAAAAGGCAGAGGAACCAGAGGTCAAATTGCCAATACCCGCTGAATCATAGAAAAAGCAGAAAAATTCCAGAGAAATATCTACTTCTGCTTTGTTGACTATGCCAAAGTCTTTGACTGTGTGGATCACAACAAACTGTGGAAAATTCTGAAAGAGATGGGAATACAGGCCACCTTGCCTGCCTCCTGAGAAATCTGTATGCAGCTCAAGAAGCAAAAGTTGGAACTGGACATGGAACAATGGACTGGTTCCAAATCAGGAAGGGAGTATATCAAGGCTGTATATTGTCACCCTGATTATTTAACTTATATGCAGAGTACATCATGAGAAACACTGGGCTGGATGAAGCACAAGCCTGAATCAAGATTGCTGGGAGAAATATCAATAACCTCAGATATGTAGATGATACCATCTTTATGGCAGAAAGTGAAGAGGAACTAAAGAGCCTCTTGATGAAAAGTGAAACAAGAGAGTTAAAGCTGGCTTAAAACTCAACATTCAGAAAACGAAGATCATGGCATCTGGTCCCATCACTTCATGGCAAATAGATGGGGAAACAGTGGAAACAGTGACAGACTTTATTTTCTTTGTCTCCAAAATCACTGCAGATGGTGACTGCAGCCATGAAATTAAAAGACACTTGCTCCTTGGAAGAAAAGCTATTACCAACCTAGACAACATATTAAAAAAACAGAGATATTACTTTGCCATCAAAGAGCCATCTAGTCAAAGCTATGGTTTTTCCAGTAGTCATGTATAGATGTGAGAGTTGGACCATAAAGAAACCTAAACATCATTCATTGGAAGGACTGAAACTGAAGCTGAAGCTCCAGTACTTTGGCCACTGGATGCAAACAGCCAACTCATTGGAAAAGATCTTGATGCTGGGAAAGATTAAAGGCGTGAGAAGGAGATGACAGAGTACGCAATGGTTGGATGGTGTCACTAACTGAAAGGACATGAGTCTGAGCTCCAGGAGACGGTGAAGGACAGGAAATGCTGCAGTGCTGCAGTCCATGGGGCTGCAAAGAGTCAGCCATGACTGTGTGACTGAACAACAACATAGATAAAGGGCTTCCCTGGAGGCTCAGTGGTAAGGAATCCACCTGCTAATGCTGGAGACATGGGTTCGATCCCTGGGTAGGGAAGTTCCCTTGGGAGAATGAAACAGCACCCCACTTTAGTATTCTTGCTTGGGAAATCTCATGGACAAAGGAGCCTAGTGTGCTGCAATCCATGAAGTCACAAAAGAATTGGACGTGACTGAGCTGCTAAACAACGACAACATACATAGATAAAATGTGCTACAAATTTTTTGTTTGCCATTATTTGCTCTTCTTTTTTTCTGTTGCAATCTGAGGTTTCTGTTCCTATTTATTTAATATTTGGTTAGAATTCTCACTGTACTATTTTCTACATATGAGTGATATATGATATAACTAGTGATATAATTTCTGAAGTCTTCCAAATCCACAGTATCTTTCTTTGACCCGTGGGGGACTGACAGCCTGTGAGCTCATGTTTTAGACTGACCAATTTTTTTTTTGTTTCCTTTTTATGAGGAGGAAATTGAGGCTCAAAGAAAGAAGGTAACCTGTTCAGGTCATATTGCTATTAGGAAGTGGATGACTAGTAAAGGGGTTGGAAGGGAGAGAGAGCGACTAGAATAGGGGTTAGCAATCAAAGTTTAAGCTAGGGCTTAACCCAACTTCAAGTTGATGAAATGGCATAAGACTGCAAAGAGATGGTGGAGGCAAGGCTGGCATGAGTGTGCACCACGTTAGCACAGGGAAGCTCATGCATGTCTACACACTCCACTTTATAGCTTGCTGTTTGCCCTAGATCTTCATGATTGTGTGACTGATTCTCAAACTTTGGTTCACCTGAGGCTCCCTGATCATAAACCATAATAAATAGTCTCTGCGTTCCGTGTAGTTTCTCAATACATTCTGCTTATGTAACACAGAAGCTGGCAACCAGGCCAGATTCATCATTTCTTAGTTCAGGACACAGTTGGGGTAAGAAGCTCCATCCAAGATCAACTCGTAGGTGTCCTTGGCTCCTGTGTTTGGGAGGGACATTGGACAGTGGGGGAACAAGGTATTCAACCATCCCGTTTACTCTTTTCTTCAGAGGCAAGTCCAGTAACGGACATTAGGTCTTTTGGCTCCTGACCCAGAACAATTTGTGCAACCACAGACGCCTTCGCACGCCTTAAATGGGAAGAAGCTGAGAGAAGCAAGCAGCTGAGTCTTTCTTTGTGTCTCAGGCCTTCACTTAAGGTGCAATTCCTCTAAAATCAGAGAGAAGGGGAGAGTGTAGACAGTGCGGGGAGACAGAAAGCCGGGTGATCCTGGCCCTGAGGACTGAAAGAATGCAGGACTCCTCGGGGGCATGGAGTAACTGTCACCCATATTCCTTCACGCCCACCCCTGTGCAAGGGGGCTTTAGGGGGCATGGACCCCCAACCCTCTGGCTCTGTTGCTTTCTTCTCGAAGTCCCCAGTGTTCAAGACTCCTCCCTGCTCTTCTTAAAGCTTACATTCTGATGCAAGGAAACAATAACTAAACTAAAAAAATAATAATAATCATACTATACAGTGAAGTGCAGTATATGAAAAATTGGCATAAGAGGACAGAAGAGGGGGAGAGAAGAATATTTTATAGGGGTGGTCAGGGAGGATGTCTCTGAAAACCTGGCATTTGACACAGCTCCAAAGAAAGACAGGAGAGGGTCAGACATGCATGTATGGGGCTGGGGTGGGGGACGGGGG
>SJYC01007762.1:0-32027 GCA_006408675.1 Madoqua kirkii | reverse complement strand
GCCTGGCATGCTGCAGTCTGTGAGGTCGCAAAGGGGCGGACACGACTGTGCGACTCAACTGACCCAAGTGGCGGGGCAGAGGGCGGAAGCCTGGCCAGCACTCCGAGCTGCCATTGGCCGTCGTGACCGTCAGTCCGCGTTCAGCTCCGCTTGCCCCGCCTCCCTGCCCCGCCCCTCCCCGGGCGGATCCTGCAGCGTCGTCTGCAGGCCGTCTGCGGGTGTCCATCAGGGAAGCAGCTTTGCCCGCCGCGAGTACTCGAATACTCGCTTGGCTTGCGCGAGTGCCAGGGAGGGGCCGGGAAGGTGCTGCCCGCGCAGACCTCGGTCACAGGCCCCGTGCGGGAGGGTCCCGGAGGGACAGGTTGGGACAGCAGGAAGCCAGACGGGAGGGAAGCAGTCCGGGAGGTGCTGGGGTGGGGTGGGCCGGGGCAGTGGGAGCTGATGAGAACCAGAGCGCGGAAGCAAAGGGGTGGGGGGGGGGCGGGGCAGCGCCCAGGTCACGTGCCCGCTGCCCGCGTGCTGCGGAGTCAAGCTGGCTCTGCTGGTGGCTGTGTGCCTGCAGGCCAGTTGCTTGATGTCGCTGGCCGCATTTTTCTTTTGAAATGGGGATGACTGAAGTTGCTCCCGGGGGTGTTTGAGGATGAAATTAGTCCATGTTTGTGAAGTCCTTAGTTTTTGTTCAGTGAAAACGGATGGTCGCCAGCGGCATTGGCATCACCTTTTGAGAAATGCAGATTACCCCACCTGGCCACACTCCACCCTTAGGGCCTAAGGAGCTCACAGGAGCTCAGAAATGTGTTTCAACAAGATCACTACAGGATCCCCACGAAGTGCTGATCTGCGCTTCTCAGGCAGATTTGTTGATGCCTCTCGGGTTAAGGGATGCGGATTGCCGAGCCTCACCTGGCGAATTTACGCCGACTGAGTCCCGGAATCTGTGGTTTATTAAAAGCTACTCATGTGATTGAGTTTGAAAGCAAATGATTGGAGAATCACAAATGAATAGATCTTTTTAATAGGGAATCAAGACACCCGCCCTCCATCCCATCCCCACCCCACTCCCCAAAACGCAACCAGAGCTTGCGGAAGGCCTCCATTCAGGGACCTAAGAATCTGTAAAGCTCTAAGGTTAAACTCCGCCCCGACACCCCTCCGCCTCTGCCCCAACTATGGGGGCAAAAGTCACACCTAGCTCAAGGGGTGACTGTGAAGGTCCAATATGACCCAGAAAAGTCCCCTCTGGGAATGTGGACTGGACGGAAGTGTTCATCCACGTCTGGCCCCAGAGCCTGCAATTCCCTCCATAAAATAAGCCTCCTTGGAAACAAGTCAGCAAGCGAGGGGCTTCGGGGAGATATCCTGGCCTCTTAGTTTGGCCTGAGCCTGGTCCAGCCCAGTTCTGAGCCATCCCCAGAACAGAGACAGGAGCTCAGAGGGTGGTTTCCAAGTCACAGTGTGTGGGCGAGGACGCATGAGTAAAACCATCCAGCTCACCCTGCCTCTTGGCTCCAGGCAATATCCACCTCCATAGCTCTTTTCCTGGTGAGGAAAAACTCCCTGCTTGCTGGCAGCCTCCTCGGAGCGTCTGATGTCCTGCAAGGGAGGGCTTTGCCGCCCCCCAAGTGTGTTGTCTTCCTAGGACAGGATGGACCAGGGGTCTCTGTAGACAGTTTAGCTGCCAGGCCTTCAGGGCTGACCCTATGGTGCTTCTAGAAACCTAGAGCCCCCACCCACCTCCTCTTTTAAGAAGGGGACAGGGTTGGAGGGAGGTTCAAGAGGGAGGGGACATATGTATACCTCTGACTGATTCATGTTGATGTAGGGCAGAAAGCAGCATTGTAAAGCAATTATCCTCCAGTTAAAAATAAATTTTGAATGTTCAAGTAAAAAAAAATAAATTGAAATAGATTCACAGACATAGAAAGCAAACGAACAGTTACCAAAGGGGATGCGAGAATGCTCAGTCATGCGCGGCTCCTTTCTCTTCCAGGGGGTCTTCCGGTCCAGGGATGGAGCCTCGGCTCCGGTGTCTCCTGCATGGCTGGTGGATTCTTCACTTGCTGAGCCATCAGGACACCCCTACCAAAGTGGGTGGAGGGGGATAAACTACAAGCTTGGGACTAACATATACCCACTACTGCTATACATAAAGCAAGTAAACCGCGGGACCTACTGTATAGCACAGGAAACTAGACTCCGTATCTTGTAATAACCTATGATGGAAAAGACTCTGAAAAATTACATGTGTGTGTGTGTGTGTGTGTGTAACTGAATAATTTTGCTCTACACTTGGAACTAGCACGACATAGCCACATAATGTGGGAAGATCCCCTGGAGAAGGACATGGCAACCCATCCCAGTATTCTTGCCTGAAGAATCCCATGGACAGAGAAGCCCAGTGGGCTACAGTCCATGGACTCGCAAGAGCTGCACACGACTTAGCGACTAAACCACCACATTCACATATTGTGAATTAATTATGCTTCAATTAAAAAATTAAAAGTAAAAAGAAATTTTTTTTAAGAATAAAAGGGAAGGGACAGCTTCTAATTTGAACTGTGGTGGCCCACTTAAACTTACCGGCGAGGAGGAGGAGACCATCCCACTGGGCTTTGGCATATTCCAGGACCAGCTCTGGAATCGGATGTCCAGGCCTCCAACCCCGATTCTTCCCCAGAGGCCACACCTCCAGCCCTTCACAGCCTTCGTACATCTAATGACAGTTTTCCCTGTTCAGTTCAGTCCAGTCACTCAGCTGTGTCAGACTCTTTGCGATCCCATAAGCCGCAGCAGGCCAGGCCTCCCTGTCCATCACCAGTTCCCGGAATCCACCCAAACTCATGTCCATTGAGTCAGTGATGCCATCCAGCCATCTCATCCCCTGTCGTCCCTTTCTCCTCTTGCTTTCAATCTTTCCCAGCATCAGTGTGTCCCCCATAAAACTCTTGCTCATCCCTCATCTATCAAGTTTGAATCTAAATGTGTGTCTCTCTCTCCTTCTTAACTTCTCCCTTTCTTTCTCTTGCATATTCTCCTCAGGTAGAGGAAAGGTGTCTTCTTGGCTCCTAGAACATTTGTTTTTAACTCTAAATACAGAAATCAGCCCATGCTGTTAGGACTGTTGAATGTGGGTGGAGCTTCCCAGGTGGCGCCAGTGGTAAACAACTGTGCCTGCCAGTGCAGGAGACTCAGGAGACCCAGGCTCGATCCCTGGGTCAGGGAGACCCCCTGGAGAAGGGAATGGCCACCCACGCCAGGATTCTTGCCTGGGAATCCCACTAACAGGGGAGTTTGGTGGGCTACAGTCCACGGGGTCACAAAAAGCTGGACATGACTGAAGCAACTGAACATCATGCTTGGAGTAGAGACATCTTTCAAGGTGTGAGCAGTCTTTATCTTATCATGGGTTTGGTGGGGGTGGTTTAGTCGCTAAGTTGTCTCCGATTCTTACAACCCCATGGACTGTAGTTTGCCAGGCTCCTCTGTCCATGAGATTCTCCAGGCAAGAATACTGGAGTGGGTTGCTGCCGGGGCCCAGCCCCAGTGGATCCAGGGTGATTCGAAGGTGGGGACGGAGTAGGCGTCCTAGAAAAAAAGCTATTTAATTACAGATATAGAGAGAGATTAGAAATGGATAGTGTAGTAGGAAAATTAGTGGAGAAAAGGAGACTGAATAACTTGGTTCACATGGAATAGCATCCGTGGTCCAGATGGGAATTCAGCCAGAAAAATGGAGAGTAAGAAAGAACGACATGGGGGAGTCAGTCTTTCCAGGAACTGATCCCATTTCTTTATTTTTCAGGTTTGTTTTTATACCTTTTGTTATACATAGGGATGAATACAGAGTCACGTGGGGGTGAGCAGACCTGACCCTTGTCACAATCAGGTGCTTCATATAAAATCATACAAAAGTCTTATGAGTTTTTACATCATCTTCTGACCATGAGGTCTGCTGACATTTTATGGCCCTTTCTGATACAGTCAGTTAACCAGAAAACGTATTTTTCCAGGGGTAATTTTTTCTTAAATCTGGTGCCACCCTCCAAATAAAGTTGCATTCCTATAGGGTGAGGGTGTAGTGAGTTACAATCAAGAAAGGAATTTACTTAACCTAAGGTTTAACATGATTAATCTTAAAGGTTAATACTTATTTCTCCTGTATGCTTAAAGGTTAATACTTATTTTTCCTATATGTTAGTTATATTCATTATAAGGGAAGGGAATATGGAGATTTAGCAACAAACATCAGCCCAACAAATGAAAACCCTTCACCGATGTTCCCTTTATGATCTATTTAGTCTTAAGACAGTGATAAAGTTACATTTTTGCATAACAAGGACACAGTGATTTATAACAAAGTACAGTGGTCTATAACAAAAGAGAAAACTCATTAACTCAAAAAGTCTAATATTGCTAACATCAAAAACTACTATATTTCCTTTTCTATATTCCAAATACATTGATTAATATATTCCCAGATGCCTAAGGATATGGAGGCCTGGTGGCAATCAAATGAGAAAAGCCCTATGCTAATACTCCAAATTCTCTGTGCTGTTTATGGTTGAGAGGTTGTCACATAAGCTGGTCTGTCAGCAGAGAGGTTTGACCTGAGACACCCTTGTTACACCCAGGGTAGGGAATTAGCAGTAATTATTGGCACACAAATGAAAAAACCCTTCACCAATATAATTCCTAATTAATCCCCTAATACTATACTAATAATCTTCTAACTTCTCAAAAGAATCTGTATTTAGAAAGTTTTAAAGCATCTTGTGTCTCTCACAGTTGGGGGGTTGTGAACAATCACATGCAGCCGGATGAACCTGATTAGGCAGGTCAGAGAACCTTCAGAGTTCATAAGTTGAAACACTCTTGTCACGCCCAGGAATTTTTAACTGGAGCTGCAAGTTAACTCCTTCTCCGAGAGAAATGGCTATGGGGGAGAGCTCCCTGTAAAGTACTCTGGTTTTGGGGGTAGATGCTCGGGAACAGGGGGTTTCCTGAGGCTTGATCACGCCTTTGCTTATGCCAAGCATCCTTCCTCATGACCTTTGCCATCGGCGGAGTTCCTCACACTGGCCCCCAGCAGGTTGCCATTTCCTTCTCTAGGGGATGTTCCCGACCCAGGAATCGAACCTAGGGTGCAGGCAGATTCTTTACCAACTGAGCTATGAGGGAGGCCCCATTACGGGTTTAACAACAATTAAATAATCCAACCACCTAATGGCAACCCACTCCAGTCCTCTTGCCTGGAGAATCCCATGGATGGAGGAGCCTGGTGAGCTACAGTCTATGGGGTCGCAGAGTCAGACATGACTGAGCGACTTCACTTTCACTCTTTGCCATAAGAGTGGGGTCATCTGTGTATCTGAGGGTACTGATATTTCTCCTTGTAATCTTGATTCCAGCTTGTGCTTCATTCAGCCCAGCATTTCGCATGATGTACTCTGCATATAAGTTAAATAAACAGGGTGACAATATACAGCCTTGACTTACTCCTTTCCCAATTTTGAACCAGTCTGTTGTTCCATGTCCAGTTCTAACTGTTGCTTTGTGACCTGCATACAGATTTCTCAGGAGCCAGATAAGGTGGTCTGGTATTCCCATCACTTGAAGAATTTTCCAGTTTGTTGTGACACACAATCAAAGGCTTTGGTGGACTCAATAAAGCAGATGGTTTTTCTGGAACTCTCTTGCTTTTTTGATAATCCAGCAGGATTTTGTCAATTTGACCTCTGGTTCCTCTGCCTTTTCTAAAACCAGCTTGAACATCTGGAAGTTCATGGCTCATGTACTGTTGAAACCTGGCTTGGAGAATTTTGAGCATTATTTTGCTAGTGTGTGAGATGAGTGCAATTGTGCGGTAGTTTGAACATTCTTTGGCATTGCCTTTCTTTGGAATTGGAATGAAAACTAACCTTTTCCAGTCCTGTGGCCACTGCTGAGTTTTCCAAATTTTCTGGCATATTGAGTGTAGCACATTCACAGAATCATCTTTTAGGATTTGAAAGAGCTCAACTGGAATTCCATCACCTCCACTAGCTTTGTTTGTAGTGATGCTTCCTAGGACTCATTTGAGTTCGCATCCCAGGATGTCTGGCTCTAGGTAGGTGATCACACCACCATGGTTACCTGGGTCATGAAGATCTTTTTGTACAGTTCTTCTGTGTATTCTTGCCACTTCTTAATATCTTCTGCTTCTGTTAGGTCCATACCATTTCTGTCCTTTATTGTGCCCATCTTTGCATGAAATGTTCCCTTGGTTTCTAATTTTTCTGAAGAGATCTCTAGTCTTTCCTATTCTATTGTTTTCCTCTATTTCTTTGCATTGATCACTGAGGAAGTCTTTCTTATCTCTCCTTTCTATTCTTTGGAACTTTGCACTCAAATGAGTACATCGTTCTTTTTCTCCTTTGCTTTTTGCTTCTCTTCTTTTCATAGCTATTTGTAAGGCTTCCTCAGACAACCATTTTGCCTTTTTGCATTTCTTTGTCTTGGAGATGGTCTTGATTCCTGTCTCCTGTACAATGTCATGAACCTCCATCCATAGTTCTTCAGGCACCTGTCTTTCAGATCTAATCCCTTGAATCTATTTCTCACTTCCACTGTATAATCAAAAGGGATCTGATTTAGGTCATACCTGGTCTAGTGGTTTTCCCTACTTTCTTCAATTTAAGTCTGAATTTGGCAATAAGGCATTCATGATCTGAGCCACAGTCAGCTCCTGGTCTTGTTTTTGCTGACTGTATAGAGCTTCTCTATCTTTGGCTGCAAAGATTATAATCAATTTGATTTTGGTATTGACCATCTGGTGATGTTCATGCGTACAATATTCTCTTGTGTTGTTGGAAGAGGGTGTTTGCTATGACCAGTGCGTTCTCTTGGCAAAATTCTGTTAGCCTTTGCCCTGCTTCTTTTTGAAGGTCACAAACAAAACCTTGTGTGCACCAGGACCCAGGAGAAAGGAGCAGTGACCCCCCACAAGAGACTGCCCCAGACTTGCTAGCGAGTGTCCAGGAGTCTCCAGCGGAGGCATGGGTCAGCAGTTGTTTGATCTCAGGTCAAACAACAGGGAGGGAACACAGCCCTGTCCATCAGTAGAAAGTTGAATTAAAGATTTACTGATTATTATATATGAAACACATCTCCAGTCCAGATTTGATGCATGAGACAGGGCGCTCGGGGCTGGTGCACGGGGATGACCCTGAGGGATGGGATGGGAGGCAGGAGGTGGGGTTCAGGATGGGGAACACATGTACACCCATGGCTGATTCATGTCAATGTATGGCAAAACCACTACAATATTGTAAAGTAATTGGCCTACAATTAAAATAAATTAATTTTTAAAAATAGATTTACTGAGCATGGCCCTGCCATCAGAACAAGACCCACTTTCCCCGTCTCTCCCATCAGGAAGCTTCCATAAGCCTCTTATCCTTTGCCTTTTCACTGTATCTCAAATGTTCTTAGTTAATGGCCAGAGTCATTACCATCATGAAGTTTGGTACCACTCTTTCTCTGTGTCTTTCTTTAGTCTGTTATTCCTTGCCATGGTCAGTTTTATGCCCCTTCCTGACCCTCCCTGGTATTCACTATCACATATCCAATGTGAATTCTTTCATTTCACTCAACATTCAGTTGGAGTGGATTAGTATCTCTAAGTCAATGTGTCAAAATTAGAATTCACAGACACACAGCAGCAGCAGCTCCTTCCCTGGATTTCTCACACCAGTTAAGGGAGACCTAATCTTTACTCCATTTACTCAAGTCAAAAGCCCAGAAATCATCACTGAACCCTCTTTTTCTCTTGTTTCTTGAACCTCCCATCCATACACAAAGCTCATGGGCTTGCCCTTCAAAATAAACACAAGGACTTCCTCCATTTATTTAGTGGACTCTAGGTTTCCACTGAAAGGGGCATGGGTACAATCCCTGGTCAGGTAACTAAGATTCTCCCACCCCCTGAAGTGCAGCCAAAAATAAAAATCAAATAAATAAATACACGTAGAATCCAACCAGTATTCGCACCTCCACCACTACCAGTGCAAGCTGTGCCTCCCACATTGGTGGAAAGTTGGAAAAGCCTCCTAATTGCTTTCTTCATCTGCATCCACTCTTGCCCCCTAGAGTTTTTGGTCCACGCAGCTGCCAGTGGTTTTTTTTTTTTTTTTAAGTCAGGTTATATTACACCCTTGTTTCAAACTATTAGAATGAATCTTCAATTTATAATAAAATCCAGCCTACAAGGTGCTGAGTGGCAATGATAAATACCTGTGCTCCTGGTATGTTCCTTTCCAGGACAAATTCTCTATCCCTAGAAATGTCAGGCAACTTCAATAGCACCATTCTCTACTGCTTCTTCCTTTTTACAAATTTTTAACATCTCCAGGGTCTACAAAGATGAGAATCTCTAAGTCCCTTGTGCAAGAATTCATTCTCCATCTACGTATGTTACTGTTAATATCAGTCACCTGCATGCTCTAAGATGATTTAAGGAATAACAGCGATTTGATGAAACTCTCATAGTTTTTCTCTTTTCTCCTAGCTTTTTACAGTAACACTTCTCCAAATCCCACTGAGTACCTGGAATTTAAGTAGTGATTATAGTTTCTCTGTATATATTTTACATTAAGCCAAGTTAGGAAAAGCTTTCAGTACTATTCCAACATCATCGACTTTTACATAAACATCTATTTCAAACGAGTTGTCACCATCTTCACGTATCAATTGTGTTCTCCCCTTCTTTGACCAGCTTTTCCAAAATAGCACCTAGTACTGAAGGCATCCCCTCCTATTGTTTCTTAAAGTGTACGATGTTTTCTCAAGCCGCTTCTTTGGTCGTCAGTTTGGAAATGCCTAACTCTGGAGGCCTCCCTTGGGACTGGAAAATTCTGCATATACCCACGCAGGGCCTGGGAACCAGGAGAGCTGTTCTCTTCCTCCTGGCTGGAGGATCCGTGTGCAACGAGTTCTAAGCTAAGCTGGCTCCTTCCTTAGAGGCAGAAAGCCGGCTGCTGCGCTGAAAGCTGACGAAGCTCACCGCGCCGACTCCCCACGGGCTGGCTGGGGAGCCTCTCCAGAGCCCCGTCCACAGCCGCCGCCCGCCCCACAGTGGCCGAAGAGCCGGGACGGCCGAGCTCCCTGCGCCGCCGGGCCGAGCTGCAAGCCTCGCGGCGCCGGAGGCCGAGCGCTTTGCCCCGCGTCCCGCGCCGCCGCCGTGTAACCGGCTCTGCGGGGAAGGCTGAGTCCGCCGACTCCGCCCGCTCCTGACGCAGCGACGCAGACGGGCGGGCTGATGAAGGGACAGGACGGCTCGAAACCAGACCGGGAACAAGGACGCGGACTGCGGCAGGAGTGCGGGGTCTCGCGCGAATGGACCGGCCGGAGGCGGCGTCTCCCTACGCGCGAACCGCCCCGCCACCGGGTCCGCACCCACCCTCTCCGGCCGCCGCTCTCGGTGGCTCGGCCAATCGGCTTCTGCAGAGGGCGAGCTTCTGTCCAACGAGGGCAGACGACCTCCGCAACCTGGCCTCCCATTGGCCAGGGGCTTGGGGATAACTGCGTTCTGCTTTCGCGCGGGAAGAGTTCCGCCGAGCGCGTCCTGGCAGCCGGGGTCGCGGATTCCTGTCACGCCATCACCCTCACCGCTGGGACGGATTCTCCGCTTCTGTGAGTGGCTCCTCTGATCTTGAGGAGGACGTGGAGTTCTTGGGGCGGCGAGGCGCAGGTTTGTCAAGGGCGCCAGTTAGAAGGATCTCAGCCCAGATCCAAGAAAATTTTGGAGGGAGGGGGCATAAGCAGCTTTCTGTTGTGGTAGCCCCTTCCCCAGGTTCAAAGATCAAGAGTTTTACACCTGGAAAGACACTTCCGGGTAGTCTAGGGAGCTATTCCAGTTAAGTTGGGCTTGGAAGGGGGGTGGTGGTGGTTAAAGTTGATTTAATAGTGGAGATTCCCGTAACTGCATCCCAAGCGTAGTGAGGTTGGGATTCAGGTATCTTCTTCTTAAAAAAAAAAAAAATCGGAGGGGAAAATTCTCAGGACCAATCAATACAAGTTTGAGCATTGCTCCTTAATTTACAAATGAGGAAACTGAGATTTCTAAAAAGAGTATCACCTCGCGAAGGTTTGATGGATTGTGGAGGTTCTTTCCTGGCCCCGGGTAGTTCTCCCGTTGCTGCTGTGATCAGTTCTCAGCTGAATGCCTCCGAGTGTTCATATATCCGGACTTCCCTCTGTGCAGGTCTCTCTTTCCTGTGTCTTTTCAGCTCCTGCCACCTTGGTCTCTCAGCTGTCTCCTCAAGTCAGCAATGCCAGCGGGCCCTGCCTGGCTGCCCCTCGTGGCACCCTGGCCTGAAATCTCTCAAGGCAGTCAGCTGGAGTCGTCACAGGATGACTCCATTCATTAGTCATCACAGGATGACCCTTCATTAGTCACTGCCCCAGATTGCATGTCTGCTGCATGGTGTCTAGTTCCTTGCAAATTCCTGTTCCATCTGTTTAGCTTATTGTCTTCTTTTGCTTTCCGACTGAAGGGCAAGTCAGGTCCCTGTCACTTTGTTTGGCCAGAAGTCCAAGATATAACCATTTTAATGTTCTTGTCTACTAATTCTATCATCTGAGTCACTTTTAGATATGTTTCTGCTCATTGATTTCTTTCCTCATTGTGGATCTTATTTTTCTGCTTCTTTTTATGCCTCAGAATTGTACTGGATATCAAATTTTGTCAATTTCACATACATGGGTGCTAGAAATGTTTCTATTCCTATCAACATTCTTGAGCTTTGTTCTAGTTGTGTTAATTTTTACACTTCCAAAGCTTGCTTTTAAATTTTGTCAGATGGGACCAGAGCAGTCTTTGGCCTACGGCTAATTTTGTCCCACTTTATAGGCGATACCTTTGTCAATACCTAATATGTTATGAATTATGAAGTTTTCCAGTTTGACTTTGGGGAACACAAATTATTGTCAGCTGAGCATGGGAAACAGAAACCATTCTCAACTGAGTGAGGGAAACAGAAACTATTCTCAGCTGAGTGTGGGAAACAGACCACTAGTCAGCTGAAATTTCAGGGGTGCCCACTACAGATCCCTGACACTGTAGCTGTAGCTCTCTAGTACTCTAGCCCTACAAACTCCAGCCTCCTGGGCCCACCAGAACTCTTAGCTTGTCTTCTCAACTTGAGGAAAGTGCCAGGCTTTGCTTTTGTCTCCCTTCCCTGAGAACAGCCTGGAGATGCTCCCCAGGCAGCAAGCTAGATGTCTCTAGGTTCTGCCTCTGATTTCTCTCCCTGTCTTAGGGGTCAGAGATCATTGTTGTGCCCTGCCTGATAACCAGTGTTTAAAACTTATTATTTCATATATCTTGTGTTTTATTGTTTTAGTCATTAAGGGCTTGGTAAATTCAATCCTATTTCTCTGTCTTGGCCAGTAGTGGAAGAAAGTCATATTCTCCTGGGACTCATCATGAATTTCATAAAGACTGAAGAGAATACATCATTCAGTGCTACAGGAAATGACCAGAGTACCAGACCTGAAGCATCAAAGGTGTGTGTACTTGTAAACGACTTTGCTAGGATGGCCTCTAACTATAAAACTGTCTTAGGATCCTTGAAGGGGATAAGTGTATAAAGAATGGCAATTATAACCCCTTCTCATGTATTGTTTAAAATATATTTAGGGAGCTCATACATATAAGTGTTTGTGTAAAAATAAAATGATAGTATATGAATTAACAAAGCAAAGAATACCTTGTTAAACAGCAAGGTGACAGTATAGACACTCAGTATCACTGGAAATATAGATGGGCAAAAACAATAAGGTAGTTAATGTGTACTGAGAAATTACTGAGTATTTGGAATTAGGCTCGTCACTTCCTATGGATTATCTCCTTTAACGTTTAATAAAACTCTTTGCAATAGATATTATCATCCCTAAGTAGAGAAACTGACCCTCATTTTTCTTAAAATTGCAAAAGTAATGGACTTCAGAGCAAGGATTTGAACCCAGGCAATCAGACTTCAGAACCCAATCTTGGACCAACACATGGTTTTACTCAAAGTATGCAAAATAGTAATACTAAATCAAAATATAAACAAGTGCTTTTAGAGTGCAGAGAAAAGAGGGTTCAATTGAGACTCAAGAAATTAAAGTTATGTCATGTGAGAAATATCTTAAAGAGTGGCTACAATTTCACAAGATAGGTGGATCGAGTATAAGGGAATAGTCTGGGTAAAGTCATGTACACAAGCAAAGCTATTTGAGGAACAGTATAGCTAGATTTGATGGTGTGTAAGGAGAAATCAAGAACATAGTAGGCAAGTAATACTGGGAATACAATTTAGTACAAGATCACAGTAGACTATATCAGTAAAAACGTTTTGTCAGGGGAAAATCATTTAACTTTGAAATAACAAAAATGATTCATTGGATTAAAGGTAAATGAAGTTTAAAATTGATTTTCTTTATGCACTAACCACATTTCAAGTGCTCAGAAGCCATATGTGGCTCATGGCTGCCATACTGAACAAAGCAGATATAGAATATTTCCATCATTGCAGAAAGTTGGAAACTGCTACTCTAGGTTAAGGAACTCTGTCTTTCTAAAGTGTGGTCTGTATTGCAGCAGTATTGATACCACCTAATAGCTTCTTCCCCACGTCCAAGGTAAGAGAAATCCAGGTAAAACAGTAGGTGCTGCGAGAGGCATCAGAGGGCAGACACACAAACCATAATCACGGAAAACTAGTCAATCTAATCACACAGACAACAGCCTTGTTTAACTCAATGAAACTAAGCCATGCTGTGTGGGGCCACCCAAAACTGACAGGTCATGGTGGAGAGGTCTGACAGAATGTGGTCCACTGGAGAAGGGAATGGCAAACCACTTCAGTATTCTTGCCTTGAGAACCCCATGAACAGTATGAAAAGGCAAAATGATAGGATACTGAGGAACTCCCCAGGTCAGTAGGTGCCAAATATGCTACTGGAGATCAGTAGAGAAATGACTCCAGAAAGAATGAAGGGTTGGAGCCAAAGCAAAAACAAAATACCCAGTTGTGGATTTGACTAGTGATAGAAGCAAGATCCAATGTAAAGAGCAATATTGCCTAGGAACCTGGAATGTTAGGTTCAAGAATCAAGGCAAATTGGAAGTGGTCAAATAGGAGATAGCAAGAGTGAACGTTGACATTCTAGGAATCGCAAACTAAAATGGACTGGAATGGGTGAATTTAACTCAGATGACCATTATATCTACTACTGTGGTCAGGAATCTCAGAAGAAATGGAGTAGCCATCATGGTCAACAAAAGAGTCTGAAATGCAGTACTTGGATGCAGTCTCAAAAACGACAGAATGATCTCTGTTCGTTTCCAAGGCAAACCATTCAGTGTCATAGTAATCCAAGACTATGCCCCAACCAGTAACACTGAAGAAGCTGAAGTTGAATGATTCTATGAAGACCTACAAGGCCTTTTAGAACTAACACCCAAAAAAAGATTTCCTTTTCATTGTAGGGGACTGGAATGCAAAAGTAGGAAATCAAGAAACACCTGTGGTAACAGGCAAATTTGGCCTTGGAATACGGAATGAAACGGGGCAAAGGCTAATAGAGTTTTACCAAGAGAATGCACTGGTCATAGCAAACACCCTCTTCCAACAACACAAGAGAAGACTCTACACATGGACATCACCAGATGGTCAACACCAAAATCAGATTGATTATCTTCTTTGCAGCCAAAGATGGACAAACTCTATACAGTCAGCAAAAACAAGACTGGGAACTGACTGTGGCTCAGATCATGAACTCCTTACTGCCAAATTCAGACTTAAAATTAAAGAAAGTAGGGAAAACCACTAGACCATTCAAGTATGACCTAAATCAAATTCTTTATGACTATACACTGGAAGTGAGAAATAGATTTAAGAGACTAGATCTGATAGATAGAGTGCCTGATGAACTATGGACGAAGGTTTGTGACATTGTACAGGAGACAGAGATCAAGACAATCCCCATGGAAAACAAATGCAAAAAAACAAAATGGCTGTCTGGAGAGGCCTTATAAATAGCTGTGAAAAGAAGAGAGGTGAAAAGCAAAGGAGAAAAGAAAAGATATAAGCATCTGAATGCAGAGTTCCAAAGAATAGCAAGAAGAGATAAGAAAGCCTTCTTCAGCGATCAATGCAAAGAAATAGAGGAAAACAACAGAATGGGAAAGACTAGAGATCTCTTCAAGAAAATTAGAGATACCAAGGGAACATTTCATGCAAAGATGGGCTTGATAAAGGACAGAAATGGTCTGGACCTAACAGAAGCAGAAGATATTAAGAGGTGACAAGAATACACAGAAGAACTGTGCAAAAAAGATCTTCACAACCCAGATAATCACAATGGTGAGATCACTCATGTAGAGCCAGATATCCTGGAATGTGAAGTGAAGTGGGTCTTAGAAAGCATCACTACTAACAAAGCTAGTGGAAGTGATGGCATTCCAGTTGAGCTATTTCAACTTCTGAAAGATGATGCTGTGAAAGTGCTGCACTCAATATGCCAGCAAATTTGGAAAGCTCAGCAGTGGCCACAGGACTGGCAAAGGTCAGTTTTCATTCCAATTCCAAAGAAAGGCAATGCCAAATAATTCTCAAACTACTACTACAATTGCACTCATCTCTCACACGCTAGTAAAGTAATGCTCAAAATTCTCCAAGCCAGGTATCAGCAATGTGTGAACCATGAACTTCCAGATGTTCAAGCTGGTTTTAGAAAGGGCAGAGGAACCAGAGATCAAATTGTCAACATCCTCTGGATCATGGAAAAAGCAAGAAAGTTCCAGAAAAACATCTATTTCTGCCTTTGACTGTGTGGATCGCAATAAACTGTGGAGAATTCTGGAAGAGATGGGAATACCAGACCACCTGACCTGCCTCTTGAGAAATCTGTATGCCAGTCAGGAACCAACAGTTAGAACTGGACATGGAGCAAGAGACTGGTTCCAAATAGTAAAAGGAGTATGTCAAGACTATATCGTCACCCTGCCTATTTAACTTCTATGCCGAAAATATCATGAGAAATGCTGGGCTGGAGGAAGCACAAGCTGGAATCAAGATTGCTGGGAGAAATATCAGTAACCTCAGATATGCAGATGACACCACCCTTATGGCAGAAAGTGAAGAGGAACTCAAAAGCCTCTTGATGAAAGTGAAAGAGGAGAGTGAAAAAGCTGGCTTAAAGCTCAACATTCAGAAAACAAAGATCATGGCATCCGGTCCTATCACTTCATGGGAAATAGATGGGAAAACAGTGGAAACAGTGTCAGACTTTATTTTGGGGGGCTCCAAAATCACTGCAGACGGTGATTGCAGCCATGAAATTAAAAGACGCTTACTCCTTGGAAGGAAAGTTATGACCAACCTAGATGGTATATTGAAAAGCAAAGACATTTACTTTGCTGACTAAGGTCCATCTAGTCAAGGATATGGTTTTTCCAGTGGTCATGTATGGATGTGAGATTTGGACTGTGAAGAAAGCTAAGCACCAAAGAATTGATACTTTTGAACTGTGGTGTTGGAGAAGACTCTTGAGAATCCCTGGGGCTGCAAGGAGATCCAATCAGTCCATTCTAAAAGAGATCAGTCTTGGATATTCTTTGGCAGGACTGATGCTAAAGCTGAAACTCCAATATTTTGGCTACCTCATGCGGAGAGTTGACTCATTGGAAAAGACTCTGATGATGGCGGGGGTTGGGGGCAGGAGGAGAAGGGGACAACAGAGGATGAGATGGCTAGATGGCATCACCGACTGGATGGACATGAGTTTGGGTGAACTCTGGGAGTTGGTGATGGACAGGGAGGCCTCCTTGCATGCTGCAGTTTGTGGAGTTGCAAAGCGTCAGACAAGACTGAGCGATTGAACTGAACAAAACTGAACTGAATAGCTTCTTAGATCTACATGATCTGCATTTTAACAAGAGACCCAGATGATTCTTCTGCACGTTAAAATGTGAGAAATACTATTCTGAAATACCCTTCCATTGGAAGATTCTATGTGGTAAAATCTATCATTCTTATCAGCATTGTTTGCTAATATTTTTTTAGCTTGTATAGCCTTGTTCAAAATGAGACATTTTGGGCCCTTTGAAGGAAAAAAAAAATGTGGGCTTCCCTGGTGGCTCAGAGGTTAAAGCGTCTGCCTCCAATGCGGGAGACCCAGGTTCAATCCTTAGGTCGGGAAGATCCCCTGGAGAAGGAAATGGCAATCCACTCCAGTATTCTTGCCTGGAGAATCCCATGGACAGAGAAGCCTAGTCGGTTACAGTCCACGGGGTCACAAAGAGTCGGACACGACTGAGCGACTTCACCTCACCTCACCTCGAAAAAATAAATGGATTCATTGGTTTACACATCTGAAAAGTGCAGAGGTCAACTGAGCTTTAATTCAGTAATACACACTTGATTGAAGGCAGGAGAAGGGGACGACAGAGGATGAGATGGCATCACTGACTCGATGAACATAAGTTTGAGCAAGCTCCGGGAGTTGGTGATGGACAGGAAGCCTGGTGTGCTGCAGTCCATGGGGTCGCAAAGAGTCAGACACGATTGAGTGACTGACGAACAACACAGTGCTTCCCAGGACTTATTTGTGTTTCAGTCTCTGTACTCTGCTTCCATGCACTCCTCTGGCTGGCCTTCTGCTTAGTGACGATATAGCTACAGTCATTTCAGAGTTCTTTCTCAGCATCCAGATGTTGAGTCTATCGTGTTCCCTCAGGGCAGCTTCTCTTTGCCCTCTAATTGTCTCAAGTTTAAGGAAATGGCAACCCACTCCAGTACTCTTGTCTGGAAAATTCCACGGATAGGAGGAGCCTGGTGGGCTACAGTCCATGGGGTCGAAAAGAGTTGGACATGACTGAGCAAGTTCACTGTTCACTTTGATAGCTCAGCTTTCCTGCCCAAAACCTTTTGGCTAAAGAGGCACATTGAGGAATCAATATTTGTTCCTGCACTGGCATGAATTATTTCTATACACCTTTATGACCAATGTAAAAAAATTGGACAGAGGTAAAGGAGCTTTTTGGAAAACAGTTGTATATTTCACTTTCTTGAACTTCATGTTTAGGTATTTGGAAGTGAAGAAGCATTTATGGTTCTTATCCTGTATTATTGACGAAGAAGGATTTAGCTTAAATGTTAAGTTGAATGTTTTAGTGTACAGTCCTATGCATGCATGCTTGCAAAGTCGCTTCAGTCGTGTCTGACTCTTTGTGACCCTGTGGACCTGTAGTCCCCCAGGCTCCTCTGTCCATGGGGATTCTCCAGGTGAGAATACTGGAGTTGGTAGCCATTCCCATCTCCAGGGGATTTCCCCTTACCCAGGGATTGAACCCAGGTCTCCTGCATTGCAGGCATATTCTTTACCATTTGAGCCACCAGGGAAGCCTGTACAGTCCCATGGCCAATGACAAATGCCCACACTCATGCAACCGTGACTGGAATCAAGATACAGAACAGTCCCTCACCTTAAATAATTCCCTTTTGCTCGCCTTTGTCCTCCACCCACCCACTACCTTGCATATATCTCCTCTGATTAAATTTCTATTAAAATATTTTGACTATATTTATATTGGCTTCTTTCATTTCTTATTGCTGAGTTTCAAGAGTGCTTTATATATGTTAGAAATGCTTGATTTGTCAAAGATTTGCAGGTACTTTATTTCAGTCTGTGGTTTGTCTTTTCATTATATCTCTTTTCTTATTCTCTTAATCCTGTCTTTAGGGGGAAAAAGTTTTCAGCGTTGATGTTCATTTTATCCTTTTTGTAAAATTGTGCTTTTGTTTATACCAAAGAATATTTTACTGAATCTAAGATCACAAAAATTTTCTTCTGGTTTTTCATTTAGAAGTCTTATAATTTTAGGTTTACTCTGAGTTTGTTATTTTTATGGTGCAGTGTATGAGATGAGGTGAAGTCGCTCAGTCGTGTCTGACTCTTTGCGACCCCATTCTCCAGGCAAGAGTACTGGAGTGGATTGCCAATAGATTAAGCAACAGTAATACCACATGTCCTGTTATAGTAGTGATACAATATAGTGTTTAGGCTGAACAATATTAAGAGTAAATCCACACAGTAGTGGTTTAGTTGCTAAGTCGTGTCTGACTCTTGACAACTCCATGGGCTGTATCCTGCCAGGCTTCTCTGTCCAGCAGATTTTCCAGGCAAGAATACTGGAGTGGGTTGCCATTTCCTTCTCCAAATCCACACATTAGTATTTGTTAATTAACTGATTAATTTTTACATATGTTATCTATTTGCTCTAGCACAATTTCTTTAAAGGGTTGCCTTTACATCATTGTTAAAAATTCATTGAATATAAGATAGATGACATAATGATTGAATATATGTGTGTATTATGATATATTATGAAATGATTACCACATTCATCACCTCACAAAGTTAAATCTTGTTGTGATGAGAACTTTTTAAGATCTACACTCTTACTTAGCAGCTTTCAAATATACAATATGATATTGTTAACTGTAGTTACCATGCTGTACATTAGAGCTCCATCTTATAATTAGAAGTTTGTACTCTTGACCAGCTTGACCCATTTCCTTTACCACCCCCACCCCAACCCACCCCTGGCAACCAGAATCTGTTTTCAGGAAATAAACTGGAGCAATTATATGGTTTGCTTCTTCTTCTTCTTCTTCTTCTTTTTTTTTTTTTTTTTTTTCTGTTTCTCAAGGATCACTGTCCTTTCTTGCCTAATGTCTCATGCCTTGAAAAACATTTCATAATTTTATCCATTTATCCAGTTGTTTCAAGGAATAATTTATTAGGTCTATTTTTCTTTATCTTGGCCAGAGTAGGATTTCAGGGCATTGCTTTTTGTATTCTTTCCAGAGGTTTTAGTAATAAGAAGAATAGGCCATAATAGGATTAATCTACCTTGACTGCTTTCTTATTCTTAAAAATATAAATAAGGACATACCAGAATGTTAATTAAGGGCATGTTCAAAAGTTCTACAGGAAATATTGTGTTAAATAATCATTAGAAGCATTTTGTTTACAATCAGGGAGAATGGAGGAATACTCGCTATTACCTGGTGATTACAAAATCATCATTACATCACACTGTACTGGTGATTTTAGCCAGTGCAGTACAATAAAATAAGAAAAATAGTAAAAATACAATTAAGGGACTTCCCTGGTGATTCAGGGGCTTCCCTGGTGGCTAAACAGTAAAGAATCTGCCTGCAGTGTGGGAGACCTGGGTTCAGTCCCTGGGTCAGGAAAATCCCCTGGAGAAGGGAATGGCTACCCACTTCAGTATTCTGACCTGGAGAATTCCACGGACAGAGGAGTCTGGTGAACTACAATCCGTGGGGTCACAAAGAGTTAGACATATCTGAGCAGCTTAGCACACAGCTGGTGGTCCTGTGATTAAGAAACTGCCTTCCAATGCAGAGGATTGGAAACTAAGATGGGATCCTGGATGGGATCCTGGATGGGAAACTAAGATCCCACATTCTGCATGACTTACTGAGCCCACACACTTCTAGAGTTAAAATTACAGTTAAGAGTTGAAAAACTTCTGTGGTCTTGGTCAGTAAAGCATCTGCCAAAATAATCCCTGGGTCGGAAATATCTCTGGAGAAAGAAACAGCAACCCACTCCAGTATTCTTTCCTGGAAAATCCCAGGGATGGAGGAGCCTGGTAGGCTACAGTCTATGGAGTCACAAAGAGTTGCGACACAACTGAGCGACTTCACTTTCCCTTTCACTTTAAAAGTTGAAAAGGAAGGAACAAGGCATATTCTTGAAACATCCACAGATGATATGATTACCTGTTTTGAAAACCAAAAAGATCTATAGACCAAATGTTAGAAATGATTATTATATAACAGTTGACTAGATTTTAAGACTGATATATTTTTAAAAAATACGTATTTATTTTCATCAGCAATAATCTTTCTGATTTCTGATTATACTTTCTATATAACATCAAAAATTGTTTTATGAGGCCTAGAAAAATATCAAGTACCCAGGAATAAATGTAAGAAATGGTTTGCAAGCCCTTTATGTATAAAATTGTACAGTTTTGTGGGAAGACATGAAAGGAGACCTCATTGTCAGTAGGTATTCATGAGTAGGAAAACTCACTGGGATGAGTTTTGGGATGTCAGTCCTTCCTAGATTCATTGATTGAATACAAGCCCAATTAAAAGTCCAACAGTTTATTTTTCTGGTGTTTAAGATGATCACCAAGATTTATTAAAAGAGCAGAGGGCTAATATCTAAGACATTTCTGAAGATAAACTGAGGGAAACTGTAAGATTGGAAGTAAGACAATATTTGGTGCAGATGTGGAAAAATACACCACTGGAACAGAGCAGATGCAAACCCATAAAGTGTATGAACAGGTCTTTGCATTACTTTGCTGGGCCTTCCATAACAAATACCACAGACTGAATGACTGAAGCACTAATGTGTACTCTCTCAGTTCAGGAGGTTCAGAGGCCAAGGTCAGGTGGTCAGTAGGGTTGGTGCCTTGTGAGCTCTATGCAGGAAGGATCTACATGAGGCCTCTCTCCTTGACTTGTTGATGGCTATCTTTAACCTTTCTCTATTTCATCTTCCCTCTGGGTGTGTCTGTCTCTGTTCAAATGCCTTTTTATAAGGATATTATTAATAATGGCCTAGGGGTCCACTGTACTCTTTTAATGAATTATATCTACAACAACCCTATTTCCAAATGAGGCAACATTCTAAGGTACTTTTTTAGGGGGTCATTGTCTGACCTTTAATCTTGCGTGGCAAAACTGATGGTACAGACCAGTGAATAAAAGATTAGCGATTTAATTAGTAGTGCTGGGAAAATTAATTATCCTTATACAAAAAGCAAAATGGCTGTCTGAGGAGGCCTTACAAATAGCTGTGAAAAGAAGAGAAGCGAAAAGCAAAGAAGAAAAGGAAAGATATAAGCATCTGAATGCAGAGTTCCAAAGAATAGCAAGGAGAGATAAGAAAGCCTTCCTCAGTGATCAGTGCAAAGAAATAGAGGAAAACAACACAATGGGAAAGACTAGAGATCTCTTTGAGAAAATTAGACATACCAAGGGAACATTTCATGCAAAGGGGCTCTGTAAACACAGAAATGATATTGACCTAACAGAAGCAGAAGATACAAAGAAGAGGTAGCAAGAATACACAGAACTGTACAATAAAGAGCTTCACGACCCAGATAATCACGATGGTGTGATCACTCACCTAGATACAGGCATCCTGGAATGTGAAGTCAAATGGGCCTTAGAAAGCATCACTACGAACAACGCTAGTGGAGGTGATGGAATTCCAATTGGGCTATTTTAACTTCTGAAAGATGATGCTGTGAAAGTGCTGCACTCAATATGCCAGCAAATTTGGAAAACTCAGCAGTGGGCACAGGACTGGAAAAGGTCTGTTTTCATTCCAATTCCAAAGAAAGGCAATGCCAAAGATTGCTCAAACTACAGCACAGTTGCACTCATCTTACACGTAGACTCTTGAGAGTCCCTTGGACTGCAAGGAGATCCAGCCAGTCCATTCTAAGAGATCAGTGCTGAATGTTCTTTGGCAGGACTGATGCTAAAGCTGAAACTCCAGTACTTTGGCCACCTCATGCGAAGAGTTGACTCATTGGAAAAGACTCTGATGCTGGCGGGGACTGGGGCCAGGAGCACAAGGGGATGACAGAGGATGAGATGGCTGGATGGCATCACCGACTGGATGCACATGAGTTTGGGTGAACTCTGGGAGTTGGTGATGGACAGGGAGGCCTGCTGTGCTGCAGTTCATGGGGTTGCAAAGAGTCGGACATGACTGAGCAACTGAACTGATACAAAAAGCAATCCACAAACTCAGAAAGTGAAAGTGAGTCGTGTCCTACTCTTTGTGACACTATGAGCTGTAGCTTGCCAGGCACTTCTGTCCATGAGATTTCCCAGGCAAGAATACTGGAATGGGTTGCCAATTCCTTCTCCAGGGGATATTCCCAATCCAAGAATCCAACCTGGGTCTCCTGCTTTGTAGGCAGATTCTTTACTATCTGAGCCACCTGGGAAGTCCACAAAGTCAGAGAATACATTTTTAATACATATGATGAGTAAATTATATGTGTCTAGGATATAAAGTACTTTCGATAATAAGAAGAGAAATAATCCAATAGAAAGATGGGTAAAAGACATGAACAGACAGAAGTTAATTAAACTTATTAGACTACCAGTAAGATGCCATTTCAGGAGAGGGATAAGTTGGGAGATCTGGAGTGACACGTGTACACTGCTGTGTATAAAGCTGGGCTTCCCTGGTGGCTCAGACAGTAAAGAATCTGCCTGCAGTGCAGGAGACCCGGGTTCAGTCCTTGGATTGGGAAGATGCCCTGGCAGACGGCATGGCAACACACTCCAGTATTCTTGCCTGGAGAATCCCCATGGACAGAGGAGCCTGGTGGGCTACAGTCCATGGCGTCACACAGGTTTGGACATGACTAAGTGACTAAGCGCATATGTAAACTAGATAACTAATAATAGCCTGCTGTATACATGGGGAATTCTACTCATTGCTTTGTAATGGTCTACATGGGAAAAGAATCCTAACAAAAAGAGTAGATATATATGTATGTATACGTGATTAGCTTCCAGTGAAATTTTTTTTTGAAAGATGCCATTTCACATTCACAAGATTGGCAAACTTTAAAAGTTGGGCAATACCATGTTTTGATAAGGATGTGGAGGCAATGAGAACTCCTGTTTCCCACTGGCAGAAGTGTAAAGTGGTACAACCATTTAGTAAATAATTTGACAGTATTTAATAAAGGCGAGTATGCATATTCCAGAAGCTGAGCAATTCAGCTCCTAAGTCTGTTCCCAAGAGATACTCTTGTATGTGTGCCCCAGGAAACATATTAATAGATATTCACAGCAGAACCGTACTACTGTAGTTAGTAGGAAAAAAAAAAAAAAACAACTAGAAATAACTGAAATGCACATAACCAGTTAATTTCTTCAGTGGATTCTATTTAACTGTGAAAGTGAATTTAAAGCTCCATCAACTGGAAAGAACGTCAAAAAGATAGTGAAACAAATCACAGAAGACATATTCATGTATGTGAGACAGCAAAAGAGACACAGATGTATTGAACAGTCTTTTGGAGTCTGTGGGACAGGGTGAGGGTGGGATGATATGGGAGAATGGCATTGAAAGATGTAAATTATCATCCAACCACCAGTCGAGGTTTGATGCATGATACAGGGTGCTCCGGGCTGGTGCACTGGGATGACCCAGAGGGACGGGATGGGGAGGGAGGGGGAAGAGGAGTTCAGGATGAGGAACACATGTACACCCATGGCAGATTAAAGTCAGTGTATGACAAGACCAATACAGTATTGTGAAGTAAAATAAATAAAACTAAAAAGAGAGACATATTCAAAAGGTGCATTTCTGCAAAAGTCAAAAACAGACAAAGCTAAAGAGTATGCTACTTATATGTGTGTGTTAGTTGCTCAATCCTATCCAACTCTGCGACCCCACGAACTGTAGCCCACCAGGCTCCTCTGTCAATGGAATTCTCCATTCAGGAATACTGCAGTGAGTTGCCATTTCCTTCTCCAGGGTAGTAATTCTCCAGGCAGGAATACTGCAGTGAGTTGCCATTTCCTTCTCCAGGGTATCTTCCCAACCCAGGGATTGAACCCTTGTCTCCTGCATTGCAGGCAGTTCCTTTGCCATCTGAGCCACCCTACACATATGTCCCTAAAAATCTGTTGCCAGCAGATAATCAAAATACTTTTTCCTAGGCTGTTGCCAACTGATTGTATATGTATGTCTTGAATATGGATTTGTATATCTGTCCAATCCTGTGACTTATTAATCATGTTAGTATCTTTCCTTAGTGCTGTTGATAACATGTACAGAATAAACTGGACAGTAAAATTTCACAGGAATTTTTCAAAAGGTGGTACTTCAAATGTCCAAGTGATGTGTTAAACAGGTTTTGTTAGTAAGTAAATAAATATAAATGTAAAAAAAAGTCAAGCTAGATCTCCCAGTTGCCAAACTTTTAAAATAGTAGTACTCAAATCCTTTTGAAGAATTAACCATAATACTGATTTCCTTGGGCAATAGGAAAGAACGGGGAGGGTGAATTGATGTGACCTTCCGAGAAAGCAGTTGGCAGTGTACATGGTGAAGTACATTTGTAATCTATTTCCACTGCTAGGAATCTAGCGTAGGAAGATATTTTAAGACTTTAACAAAACGTTTTGTGTATAGAAAAGTTCGTCATATTTAGAATAGTAAAAAACTTAGAAATAATCTGAAGAGCCAGCAACAGAAGAATGGATTAAAAACTATTGTACAGTGAACTATCATATAGCCTCTCAAACTATGTTTTCAAAGGTTGTTTAATGATACGCAAAAGCACTGACAGACTGCTTAGTGAAATGTGAACTCGTATACAGTATGGTATATTTTGATTTTATAATTCAAAAGGCATGGAACATTATTATTAAAGGTGATCCTTACTAAATTTTTAATCTTTCCTTTTCTAAGGATACTGTCATAGAGGAGGCATGTTCTGGCACACCTGTTGATCAGTCACTGTCTGACGTACGAGAATATAACAGCACTATTAAAGTTAAAAGTGGAGTCAGCAAGCATGAAACATCCTCTAAACGACATAACCTACACATGAGCACCAGTGAAAAATGTCATTTCACCTTTAGTTTGAATGCACTCCACAGAAAGTCAGACCGTAGTGTGTTTACAGCATTTGGTGGGCCCAATGAGAATATCTATTCAGTTCTGAGTGCTCATGACCATTTCAGTGAAAGGATGAAGAAACATGTATATGGCAACATCATTGTTTATGAAGAAAAAACAATACAAGCATATATAAATTTAGGAATGCCTCTCAGATGCCTACCTAGTGGTTCCCACTTGAAAATAACATTTGGTCAAAGAAAGAGTAACCAGAAAGATGATCAGTTATTATGCCTATGTAAAAATCCAGACGCTGAAAGCATTCTTTTTCACATTGTTGCTATTGGGAAGACCATAAAGACGATTGTTAAGATTAGGGAACTTCATGAACAAGGAGCTACACTTCTTGTCTATGCCTTGAAGGGTGAGACTATCAAAGAAGCCATTTGCAATGATGGCCGATTTCGCTCAGATCTAGACACACGTGAATGGAGAGTAACAGAAGGTCACAATAAAATTTATGGAAAACAGTCCATGGTGGATGAAGTATCTGGAAAAGTCTTAGAATTGGACATTCCTAAAAAACTGTCTATTAAGAAATGTACCCATAAAAAAATTAAACCAGAAGATGAAAATGCCACTGAAGAGATCAGTCCACAGGATTTAACACAGTCCAGGAGCACAGTCCATGCACCAGAGAGAGATGGGGAGACTGAAGATGCAGAGCACAGCAGAGGAAACATTCTCCCATGCCAGAGTCGAGGGCTTAATATTAAACATAAGAAGTTACGGTCCATTTCCAAAATTAAACGTTACTACAATAGTAATCTCTACAAAAGACCTAGGAGAAAAACCACACAAGTTAGGCGAAGGCCCTCTTTAGATAAGCAATGTGATATTCAGGAAACCCAAAGGGAGACAACTAATCTCTGGGTAAAGAATTTACAAATACTGAACAAAGTTATGATGCATCAGTATCCAAATTTTAATAAAGAGGCACTTCGGATACAAAAGTATTTTCGGGAAGAACAGAAGAGAAGGAAACTGTCAACGTTTAAACAATTCAGCATGTATAAAGAGTACTTTGGAAAAGTGACTGAAAATTCTGTTTCAGTTGCAAGCTGTGAACGTCTTGTTCATCTTAGTAAGTCAGTTGGATTCATGAAATGGGACAATAATGGAAACACAGGCAATGCTACTTGCTTTGTTTTCAACAGTTGTTTTATTTTCACCTGCAGACATGTTTTACACCTCATCGTGGGAGAAGGTACAGATCCAAAGTCATGGCCAGATAAAATAAGCACATGTGCCAAGTCACTTTTGCTTATACAGAGTTCTGCCCTAACGATGCTGATTGGCTTTCCTTTGATCCATGGTTTATGGTGTCTGGTGAAACTCTAGATTATGCCATTTTAAAACTAAGTGAAAATGGAAATGGATTTCCTCAAGGCCTGTCAAAACGGATTTTGCCTCAACCATCTAGTGGTTTACTTTATTTGATTGGTCACCCAGAAGGCCAGATCAAGAAAATAGATGGTTGTTCTGTGATTCCTCTAGAGCAACGGTTAGAGAGGTACAAAGAACATTATTCAGATGGGGTGGTACCAGGATCCTGTTCAGACATTTATAATGCTTTCCCCATGTTTACCCAGAGAAGTTTCCTGTCAGAAGTTTGGAGCACTAACACACTTAGTTATGACACTTATTTTTCTAGTGGGTCTTCGGGCTCCCCAGTGTTTGATGCATCTGGCGGGTTGGTTGCTATGCACTGCTTCGGGCATTTTTATAACCGTGTAAATAAGCCTTATGCCCTTATTGAATTTGGCTATTCTATGGAATCTATTCTTTATGATATTAAACAGCGAGATGAGAACTTGTACAAATTATTACAAGAAGAGAAAAATGAGAGCCACAAGGAAGAGAAAGATAAACAAGAACTCTCACTTCGAGAAAATCATATTGAATCCATGCAATATTAGGAAAAGGGTGCTGCTTTCAAAAACACATGCCAATGATTTAAAGTATCGGGATGGCCAAAAGTTTGTTTTTTTTTTTTCTGTATGATGGCTCTAGTAGTGCTTAGTTGTCTTAAACGACATTTGAAACAATTTCATTAGATTGTATTAATGTGACAGCTGTTGTATCAGCAGGCATTTTAAAAAAAACATCAAAACTAGTGAATTTTTGTGTAGCCATTGTAATATTGAAGATGGAAGAAAACATTGTTGGCATATTATGCTTTATTATTTCAAGTAAGGTTAAAACTATTGAAATAAAAGATTTGTGCAGTGTATGGAGAAGGTGCTGTGACTGATCATATGTGTCAAAAGTGGTTTGCTAATTTGTGTCCTGGAAATTTCTCACTGGACAATGCTCCATGATCTGATAGATAAATTGATGTTAATAGTGATCCAATCTAGACATTAACTGAGAACAATCAGTGTTATATCACGCAGGAGATTGCTGACGTACTCAAAATATCCAAGCACTGAAGATCACTTGCACCAGCTTGGTTAGGCTTATCACTTTGATGTTTGGGTTCCACATGAGTTAAGCGAGAAAAACCTTCTTGACTTCATTTCCATATGGAATTCTCTACCGACACCTAACAAAAACTTTCCATTAAAACAAACTGTAATGGGTGGTGAAAAGTGGATACTGTACAACAATATGGAATGGAAGAGATCATGGAGCAAGTGAAATGAACTGCCACCAACCCCACCACAGGCCAGTCTCTGTCCAAAGAAGTAATGTGTGTATATGGTGGGACTGGAAGGGTGTCCTCTATAATGAGCTCCCTCTGGAAAACCAGATGATTAATTCCAATAAGTACTGCTCTGAATTAGGCCACCTGAAGGCAGCACTTGCATGAAGTATCCAGAATTAGCCAACAGACAATGCATCCTCTTACATCAGGATGACACAGACTGCATGTTTTGGTCTTTACAGAGTTCTTTTAATGGAAAAAATTCAATTCCCTGGAAGACTATAAAAGGCATCTGGAATAGTTCTTTGATCAAAAAGATGAAAAGTATTGGGAAGATGGAATTATAAAGTTGCCTGAAAATTGGCAAAAGGCAGTAAATACATTATTTAATAAAGTTCTTGGTGAAAATTTAAAAAAAAAAACACAATTTTTTTTGGCCAACTCAACATCTGGGGCTGTTTCTTTAAAGCATAATGAATATTATTTCGCAATTAGAAAAAAACTTTAAGAGAATCATGTGGATGTACAAAACATGTATTAGAGCTCAAATGAGCATTGATTTTTTTTCTCTCTCATTGGCTTTTTTCTTTTCAGCAATCTCAAGCATCACTTAAAATACTTTAGTTTGGTGGTACAGCACTTACTGGATGTGAGGTGACTACAGGATGTATTGTACAACACAGGAAATAGAGCCAATATTTTATAACTATAAATGAAGTATAACCTTTAAATTTTATAAAATTTTTAAAAACTATAATCAAACTGTGAAATGTTGTATTTGTTCTACTTGACCAGATGCCTAGCCTAAATTCTAATACTGTGGAAGAAAAGGAAAATGGATATTGGGTAAACTAGCAGCCCTATTTGTTTATTTTGGGGGGCTCCAAAATCACTGAAGATGGTGACTGCATCCATGAAATTAAGATGCTTGCTCCTTGGAAGAAAAGTCATGACCTACCTAGATAGCATATTAAAAAGTAGAGACATCACTTTGCCAGCAAAGGTCTGTCTAGTAAAAGCTATGGTTTTTGCAGTAGTCCTATCTGGATGTGAGAGTTGGACTATAAAGGAAGCTGAGCACCGAAGAATTGATGTTTTTGAACTGTGGTGTTGGAGAAGACTCTTGAAAGTCCCTTGGACTGCAAGGAGATCCAAACAGTCTATCCTAAAGGATATCAGTCCTGAATAGTCATTGGAAGGACTGACGCTGAAGCTGAAACTCCAATACTTTGGCCATGTGATGTGAAGAACTGACTCATTTGAAAAGACCCTGACGCTGGCAAAGATCGAAGGCGGGAGGAGAAGGGGACGACAGAGGATGAGATGGTTGGATGGCATAACTGACTCAATGGACACGTTTTGAGTAAACTCTGGGAGTCAGTGATGGACAGGGAAGCCTCGTGTGCTGCAGTCCATGGCGTCATAAGGAGTCGGACGTGACTGAGTGACTGAACTGAGCAACCTTAATCACAGTCCTACCCATTCAGCCCCCCTAGTACCTTATATATACTTTGTTCCACACATGAAGCACACCTACTCACTCTCCAAGATAGTCCAGCGTGGCTGGGTAACTTGTGTTTCTCTTCATCACACCTGAAAGCCACTCCTCATGGCCCAGAGACATATCAGCCTATTCCTCCTCATGCTGCTCACACACCTGATATCCCAGAGTGGAGTTTGGCCAGAATCCAGGGACTTAAATTTTTATTCAAAGAAGGATAATGGAAAATTTGGCAGTTACAACCCCATAACAATGACCAAATTCTGTTTTGTAGGTATTGCCAGGATGCCCTGCTCCAGTAGGGAGTTTGAGTTATGACTAGTTCATATTATAACTCTTGGTTACTGCTCATTGGAGTTGGAACACCCTTGTCCATTGTCCCTCAAAACCCCAGATTTTGTTTTTCAGGGTGTTCTTTCCTGTCTGTTTTCTCCTGTAGCCATTTCCTTCTCTTTGCAATGCATAGTTTTATTAAGTCCGGGTTTGGTGGCTCAGAAGTTAAAGCATCTGCCTGGAATGCTGGAGACCTGGGTTTGATCCCTGGATCAGGAAGATCCCCTGGAGAAGGAAATGGCAACCCACTCCAGTATTCTTGCCTGGAGAATCCCATGGACGGAGGAGCCTAGTGGGCTACAGTCCACGGGATCACAAAGAGTCGGACATGACTGAGCGACTTCACTTTCACTTTATGTGCAGCAAAATACATCTTCCGTACAGGTCTGTGAATTCTGACACGTGCGTATGCTCAAGTGACTGCTACCCTATTAAAATGCTAGGCAGCAGCTTTAATACAGATGCTCTGCTCTCAGCATGCTTATAAAATCACAGTGATCATTTCAGTCAGCGTATACCTCCCCCTGACTTCTCCTTAATTTGTTAATTTTTGTTTGTTTTACATCTGGGTCGTTTGAATCAGAATCCAGTTTCCACATTGTATTTGGTCATATAAGTCTCTTAAGTTGCTTTTAATGTGTAAATTCCTGCTTCCTCTCTCTCTTTTTCAGACATTTATTTATTGGAGAAACTGGATCATATGTGTCCTGTAGAATATTCTACATTCTGGACTCTGCTGTTTCATCTCTATCATGTCACTGAATGTGTAGCTGTACTCCCTGTATTTCCTGTAAACTGGTAGTTAGATTTAGAGGGTTGATTACATTCAATTTGGACTTTTTGCCACTTCCTATGTCGTGTTAAGGGATATTTGGTCTTCCTGTTATATTTAGAATCTTTGGGCCAGTATCTGATCTTCATTTTCATTAACATCATGAAATTAAGTATAAATCCTACTGGCTTCCTATAACTGCGTGTTGAATACAGAATCTCTGGAAAGTATACCACTTCAAAGTACTAAGCCAACATCATTTCCCATCTTATTGAATTAAGCTTTAAAATGCTCTCCCACAAATATCCCATTTTTTTGATGATGGAGTTTAATTCTAAAAGTTCTTTCTGCGTAAAACTTTTTTCTTACATATTCTGCAAATTACCTTCAGATCATAGTAGCTTTAAATCTGGTGTGGCAGTTAATGTTGTATGTCAACTTGACTGGGCCACAAGGTGACTGGATGTTTAGTCAAACGTTATTCTAGGTTTTTCTGGGAGGGTGATTTTGCATAAGATCAAGATTAAAGCATATAGCCCTTCTTAATATGGGTGGGCCTCGTCCAATCAGTTGAAGGTCTGAATACAACAAAAAGACTGACCCTCAACCAATCTAGGAGACAATTCTTCCTGTATGACTGTCTTTGAACTGGGACACTGGATTTTTCTTGCCTTTGGACTTGAAACGTTGGTTCTTCCTGGGTCTCAAGCCTGTCTTGTTCTCAGAACTTCAGATGCTAACTGGAACACACCATGGGATGTCCCAGGTCTCCAGTTTGCAGATGTTGGGGCTTTCCAGCCTCCACAAACATGTGAGCCAATAACATAATAAGTGCGTACATGCATTCGTACATAATCTCTTAAGCCAATTACCTGTAATAAATAAGTGTACATATCCTGTTGGTTCTGCTTTACTGGGGAACCCTCACACACTAACAGGGCCACTGCAGTGAGGCACAGGGCTGGAGAGAAGTTTGTTAGCTTTCTCCACCAGAAGACAGAGGGCAGCCGCAGAGAGAATGTTGTTCAAGATCTGTCCAGTCCAGTCGCTCAATCGTGTCCAACTCTGCGACCCCATGGACTGCAGCACGCCAGGCCTCCCTGTCCGTTACCAACTCCCGGAGTTTATCCAAACTCATGTCCATTGAGTCAGTGGTGTCATCCAACCGTCTCATCCTCTGTTGTCCCCTTCTCCTCCCATCTTCAATCTTTCCCAGCATCAGGGCCTTTTCCAATGAGTCACTTCTTCACATCAGTGCCCAAAGTATTGGAGTTTCAGCTTCAGCATCGGTCCTTCCAGTGAATATTCAGGACTGATCTTTAGGATGGACTGGTTGGATCTCTTTGCAGCCCAAGGGACTCTCAAGAGTCTTCTCCAACACCACAGTTCAAACACATTAATTCTTCTGTGCTCAGCTTCCTTCCTTAAACCAGACACGACTACTGGAAAAACTACAGCTTTGACTAGATGGACTTTTGTTGGCAAAGTAATGTCTCTGCCTCTTAATATACCTATTAGGTTGGTGGTGACTTTTCTTTCAAGGAGCAAGCATTCTTTTAATTTCATGGCTGTGGTTGCCTACTGCAGCTATTTTGGAGCCCTCAAAATAAATTCTGACACTGTTTTCACTGTTTCCCTATCTATTTGCCATGAAGTGATGCGACCAGATGCCATGATCTTTGTTTTCTGAGTGTTGAGCTTTAAGCCAACTTTTTCACTCTCCTCTTTCACTTTCATCAAGAGGCTCTTTAGTTCTTCATTACTTTCTGCATATCTGAGGTTACTGATATTTGTCCCAGCAATCTTGATTCTAGCTTGTGCTTCATCCCACCCAGCATTTCTCATGATGTACTCTGCATATACGTTAAATAAGCATGCTGACAATATACAGCCTTGATGTACTCCTTTCCCAATTTTAAACCAGTCTGTTGTTTCATGTCCAGTTCTAACTGCTGCTTCGTGACCTGCATACACACTTC
>SJYC01007760.1:0-19217 GCA_006408675.1 Madoqua kirkii | reverse complement strand
GGGGGAGAGGGAGGAGGGACAGGGGAGGGGCACAGAGGAGGGAGCGGAAGCCGGGGCAGGAAGGCAGTCTGAGAACCGTCGCTCACCTTGGGAACAGTGAGCTGAGGCTGAGAGAGGCTGAAGGGAGTTTGTTGGTAGGCGCAGTCCCAGGAAAGGATGACGCCAGCGCCCAGGCTCTGCTGTGAGCCAGCACGGTCTGTAGGTAACTTCTTGACCCGAAGTGCAGGAGCCAGAGGCTGAACTAGGCGCCAAGGTGAGGAAGCCACCCAGGAAGTGAACACTCCACAGCCTCTGTTTCCTTCAATGGATCAATGTTGTTGTTTTTTAAAATAGAACAGACTCAAAAATTAAAGAAAGCTTATGTATCCTTCAACTGCATCTTGGTCTGAGTAAATGAGTTTTATGATATAAGAAAAAGTCCAAAATTTTTAAAGAGGGAACGTGGCAGTTAGGGTGAACATGTCATGATGTTTCTAACTGTAAGTCAATGCAAAACACAAGGGTGATGCAAACAAGCAAACAAAGGGGCTCCTTACCCTGTGCGGTGAGTGTACAGAGGCTCGGTGCACCATTTGGAGAAGGCAGTGGTCCCCCACTCCAGTGCTCCTGCCTGGAAAGTCCCATGGACGGAGGAGCCTGGTGGGCCGCAGTCCATGGGGTCGCTAAGAGCTGGACACGACTGAGCGACTTCACTTTCACACATTGGAGAAGGCAGTGGCACCCACTCCAGTGCTCCTGCCTGGAGAATCCGGGGACAGGGAGCCTGGTGGGCTGCTGTCTCTGGGGCTTCACAGAGTCGGACACGACTGAAGCGACTCAGCAGCAGCAGCACTGTTTTGTTTCTCTGTTTGAATATGTTCATAATCAAAAGTTATGAGAAATATACTTTCTGGGGCTTTGTGATCTCGAGTAAATAGTTTCACTCGTCTGGGCGTTCAGAGTCTTTATCAGTGGCATAGGATTAGTGTATCTCAGAGGGCTGTAAAATTACATGAGGTCGTCTGTGAAAAGCAGTTCTGAAACAGGGCAGAGCTCACAGGCCGCCTCATTCGCTCACTGACCGTGCCTTTGTGAATGTTTCTTTGCTGAGGGCTTGCCCTGTGCCAGGCTTTGCGACACATCTCGGGATTCTGAAGACAGATGGCTGCCACTGCCCGTGGCTTTAATTTTCTAGTGGTACACATCGCTACTGAAAATCTCACTGTTTTGTTTACATTGCTCATTCTCTTCTAGGGAGGTGTCGGCGGGAAGACAGATGGGGAAGCACCTCTTTAAAAACTAAAGCTGCAGCTAAGGTTTCGCACTATCTTCTCAGGCAGACTCTCACTTTAAGTTTGTTTCGTCTTCACGGCACAACAGAGTTCTCTTCCGATCTGTCTTCCTATAACAGTATCATCTCAGTATTGTCTCCGTCTTAAATAGAGGCTGATTTTAACATCGGTGTATCTAGAACACACTTTTCAATTCTCCAAGAGAAAATCCATCTGTCAGGTATTTATCCTGGCATCTGAATTCCATCTCTGCTTTGTAGGTCTGGCCTTGGGCAAGTCATCTAAGTTACACTTTCTGCGCCTGCAAATTGAAGGTATACCTAGATGGTATAATAGCACTGGCAATTAGAGATAATTTTTGTAAAGTCTTTGGCGTGCTGCTCTATAAAAAGAAGGTTTTATTGTTCAGTTCAGTTCAGTTCAGTTGCTCAGTTGTGTCCGACTCTTGGTGACCCCATGAATCGAAGCATGCCAGGCCTCCCTGTCCATCACCAACTCCCGGAGTTCACTCAGATTCATGTCCATCAAGTCAGTGATGCCATCTCATCCTCTGTCGTCCCCTTCTTCTCCTGCCCCCAATCCCTCCCAGCATCAGAGTCTTTTCCAATGAGTCAACTCTTCGCATGAGGAGGCCAGAGTACTGGAGTTTCAGCTTCAGCATCATTCCTTCCAAAGAAATCCCAGGGATGATCTCCTTTAGAATGGACTGGTTGGATCTCCTTGGAGTCCAAGGGACTCTCAAGAGTCTTCTCCAACACCACAGTTCAAAAGCATCAGTTCTTCAGCACTCAGCCGTCTTCACAGTCCAACTCTCACATCCGTACATGACCAATGGAAAAACCACAGCCTTGACTAGACGGACCTTAGTCGGCAAAGTACTGTCTCTGCTTTCAATATGCTATCTAGGTTGATCATGAGTAAGTGTCTTTTAATTTCATGGCTGCAATCACCACCTGCAGTGATTTTGGAGCCCCCAAAAATAAAGTCTGACAGTATTTCCACTGTTTCCCCATCTATTTCCCATGAAGTGATGAGACTGGATGCCATGATCTTCGTAAGGAGAGTGAGGGTGGGGCTGAACGGACAGGTGCATTGGGGCCCCTGTTAATCTTAGTCTCTGTACAGTTAATGACAGCCGTGAAGATGCTGCTGTGACTGGACACTTTCTGAAACATATTTCAGCTGAATCGTGTGTTCATCTTCAAGCCGTCATGAGCTCTGAGCAGCCCGTCACGGGAGGACTCAGATGGAAAGAGTCAGAGCTATACTGACAGAGTGTTTCTGTGTTTATGAACGCTATTGTGGAATACACCAGTACAGACTTAGCCATCGTTGAAACTGGGCTTCATAGACCTTCTTGCCAACAAATGACTTCACTGTACGTAGGAAATAGTAAAGAATTTAAAATCTGCCTCATCCATTGTATTCTTCTTGTTTTAGTTGGATAGTGGGAGGAAGATGTTTTAATAAAACTCTTTGCTAGATCAAAGGCAACTTCAACAACAACAACAAAAAAGAATGTTGTAATATGCTTCCTGAACAATACCTATAAAATCAAATATAACATATTAAAATAAACTATAGGTGAAAATAATATGAATGCTATGTCAGAGCTTGAAAATACATGCCGTTCCCTAACATGGCTGATCTGTTCAGTCACCAGCATACTCTATATGTGCACAGTGCTTCACAGCTTATAAAGCAATTTTTCAGATGTTTGTTCTTGCCATAACCTTGTTGGCAAGAAGAGAGAATTTTACTTTCCTCAGTTTGCTCATGAGAAGCCAGGAAAGGTGAGCTGTTGCCCAAGGCAGAAGTGGGGCGAAGACTCGGCCTTAAGTTTACAGGAGGTAAGCCACGGCTCTCCCTGCTAACTGGACTCTGTGATTGCATCAAACCGTCATCTCTTTTTCCGAGTCTGCAGTGCTCCTTGGAGAAGGAAGTGGCACCCACTCCGGTGTTCTTGCCTGGAGAATCCCAGGGACGGGGGAGCCTGGCGGGCTGCCGGCTATGGGGTCGCACAGAGTCGGACACGACTGAAGCGACTCAGCAGCAGCGGCAGCAGCTCCTTGAATTTTTCAACAAGAAGACTGAGAATTTTTTGGTGCAAATCATCACGATGCTTGAAAAACAGTAAAAATTTTGAGGCTGAAAATTATAACCAAGACCCGAAGTAATGAACACTCTAAGAGAGCGGGCAGATCTAAGCGTCTCCGTTCTTGATGCGCTTGGGGAAAAGTTGCTTCTTCCCTCATATTTCTCCGAAAACACTGCAAATCTCCCTGGCGGCTCAGACAGTAAAGTGTCCGCCTGCCATGCGGGAGACCCGGGTTTGATCCCTGGGTTGGGAAGATCCGCTGGAGAAGGAAATGGCACCCCACTCCAGTAATCTTGCCTGGAGAATTCCATGGACTGAGGAGCCTGGCGGGCTACAGTCCGCAGGGTCGCAAAGAGTCGGACACGACTGAGTGACTTCACTTCTGTGTGGCAGTGCTAAGAACTTGTCTAACTGATAAGATAGGAAACTCGGCTTACATGTTGGATCCCAACTCAAATTCTGATTCAGTTACATTCACTGGCTTTTTCATATTCATTCTGCATTTCCATGAAAACCTTTGTGAATGGTATGCAGCAAAGAGGAATATAAAAGACTTGTTGCGTTCATAATTCTAAAGTATTTACCGTTTCTGTTTAGGTCAGTGAAGACCAGCAGGATAATTCCAATACTTCTCAAATGGAGATGGACTCTAAGACAAGTTAAGAGAACATAGACAACACCCAGGCTGAAGGACCCAGAGACCAAACTGTGTCCCCAGAAGAGAAAATTTATGTTACCCTGGATGTAAACATCAAGCAAAACAAGGGAAGGGAACACAGGCTCTGTGTAGTGATGGGGGAGCTTATGGGAGGCCCTCAGCACTCTGAGGTTGTCAGAAAGGTGGTGAAAACTCATCCTGGCAGAGAAAGGCTGTTATACAGCGCAGAAGGAATTGACACAGTCTTAAATGCCTCTCAGGTGTTCTGAAAACCGCCACGTGAGAGTTACCTTTTCTCCAAAGCGAAGCGAGACAGGGAAAGAGGAACAGCTATTAAGGATTAACCGTTCGTTTCTCCGCAGGCCCTCTTTGTTAACAGTCTGGGTGGCGAGAGGAAGGATTAAAACAAGTCATCCCAATGGTTCCTTGTTGTTACTCAGGCTGTTCTCTCTCCTCCAGGCAGGAACATTGCCCACGATGGCTCAGCAGGAAAGAATCTGCCTGTAATGCAGGAGACACAGGAGACTCATTCCCTGAGTCGGGAGGATCCCCCTGGAGGAGGAAACGACAACCCACTCCAGTATTCTCGCCTGGGAAATCCCCAGGACGGAGGAGCCTGGCGGACTACAGTCTATGGTGTCACAACGAGTCAGGCCTGACTGGCATGCCCGAGTGACTAAGCATCTAGACAGGAGCAGGAAGGAAGGTTCTCACGACAGTGGGGCAGCGAGCCCCGTGCCTCTGACTTCAGAGAGGAGTCCCCAGAGCTGGAATCTGCAGTGCCACCCTTTAAACCTTACTGTTTGCTGTCTGCCTTTGAGTGAACTGAAACAGGAGGTCTTTGGTTGAACCCAGCCTACCCGCCAGCCACACAAAGACAGAAATAAACGCATGCCGTCACGCCTGGTCTCTGCCTGCCTCTCTCCGTCAACCTCAGATGCCTTTGGGGAGACTTAGAGATGGAGCTGAGACTTCTCTGTCCCCCCCACCAGGGGACCAAAGACCGTACCCCCTTGTGTGAATGTACTGGAGATTTCAGGGAGGGGCGGAGTTAAGCTTCCAGGCACCCAAGTCCCTTTTTGCCCATTCTGGCCCAGGTGCAGGCAGTCAAAGGCACCGAGGACTGAGGGATGGCGTGAAGGCACGTGTGTGGAGTCAGAAGTCTCTGAACCTGGTTGTCTCCAGACACTGAGAGGTTCATGAGAGACAAACCAGCAGGGGCACTTGGGCAATAATCCTGCAGAAAGGGGCTAACGGAGGAAGAGAGACCAACAGTTTGCTTCTCTCTCTCTTGCATCCACTGTCCTCTCTTTTCCACTCGAGCCAGACTTTCCCATCAGCTCATGGCAAACAGAAGGGGGGAAAGTGGAGGTAGTGGCAGCTTTTATTTTCTTGGGCTCCAGAATCACTGCAGACGATGACTGCAGCCATGACATTAAAAGACGTTTGCTCCTTGAATTGAAAGCTATGACCAACCTGCCACTGCGAAGTCGCTTCAGTCGCGTCTGACTCTGTGCGACCCCATAGACGGCAGCCCAGCAGGCTCCCCCGACCCTGGGAGTCTCCAGGCAAGAACACTGGAGTGGGTAGCCATTTCCTTCTCCAATGCATGAAAGTGAAAAGTGAAAGTGAAGTCGCTCAGTCGTGTCATTCTCCAGTGCATGAAAGTGAAAAGTGAAAGTGAAGTCGTTCAGTCATGTCCAGCTCTTTGCGACCCCATGGACTGCAGCCCACCAGGCTCCCCCATCCCTGGGAGTCTCCAGGCAAGAGCACTGGAGCGGGCTGCCATTTCCTTCTCCAATCATGCTTGCATGCTAAGTCACTTCAGTAGTATCAGACTCTGTGCGACCCTATGGGCAGCAGCCCACCAGGCTCCCCCGACCCTGGGAGTCTCCAGGCAAGAGCACTGGAGCGGGCTGCCATTTCTTTCTCCAGTGCATGAAAGTGAAAAGTGAAAGTGAAGTCGTTCAGTCATGTCCAGCTCTTTGCGACCCCATGGACTGCAGCCCACCAGGCTCCCCCATCCCTGGGAGTCTCCAGGCAAGAGCACTGGAGCGGGCTGCCATTTCCTTCTCCAATCATGCTTGCATGCTAAGTCACTTCAGTAGTATCAGACTCTGTGCGACCCTATGGGCAGCAGCCCACCAGGCTCCACCATCCCTGGAATTCTCCAAGCAAAAACACTGGAGCCGAGGGCCGTTTCCTTCTCCAATGACCAACCTAGACAGTGTATTAACAAGCAGAGTCATCACTTTTCTGACAAAGGTCCGCGTAGTCAAAGCTACGGTTTCTCCAGTAGTCGCGTGTGGATGTGAGAGTTCGACCGTAAAGAAGGCTGAGCGCCGAAGAACTGATGTTTCTGAACCGTGGTGTTGGAGAAGATTTGAGAGTGCCTTGGTCTGCAAGGAGGTCAGCCAGTCATTCCAAAAGGAGATCAGCCCTGAATGTTCGTTGGAGGGACTGACGCTGAAGCCCCAGTGCGTTGGCCTCACCAGCTTTTCCCCACCACCCTGAACGTCCCTGGGCAGCTTTAGCTGTGCCCCTGGTTTGCACCGAGATTCTGTAGGAGGAAAGACACCTAGCCCGCTCAGTGGGGCCCAGGTAAGACGTGAGGTGGGGAAGGAAATGTGAGCTCCTGGAGGAGGCTCTTTGGATGGATTCGGTATACCTTTGTCTGTTGTGTCTGTGCCTGTGTGCGTTCAGTCGTGTCCGACTCTTTGCGACCGCATGGACTGCAGCCCTCCAGGCTCTCTGTCCATAGAATTCTCCAGGTAAGGATACTGGAGTGGGCTGCCGTTTCCTCCTCTGGGATCCTCCCAACCCAGGGATCCAACCTGCGTCTCTTGCCTCTCTTGCGTTGGCAGGCGGATTCTTCACCGCTAGCGCCACCTGTGAACTGCTGTGGAATGGGTGCTTTGCACGCCTGCACTCCCTTCTCATAAACACCAGACAAATTTCTTAAGAACTACTTCACGTGAGACATGTAGACTGTCTCCAAACCATTTCCCTGTGCTGTCTGGATATTTCAGCAAAAATTAGTCCAGAATCCCAAAAGGAGAACGGGAGTTCCAGCTTAGCTTAAAAACACTGGAAGCTGGCCTGCACGCGCAGAGTTTCCCGGTACCACATCGCCACCTGCTGGACGGAGCCGCAAAACGCACACCTTCCAAACCGAGGCCGCGGTCCTCTTGCAGCCAGCAGACACTGAAGCTGACCAGGGGAATTTCCATCTGCCGGCGCCTTTGCGGAGCTGCCCAGCGCTGAACCACGGACTGTCAACGGAAGGATCCAAAGACACCAGCAGTCAAATGCAAACGGTATACTCAGGAGCTCCGTCAGCCCCAGCACAGGCGTCACTTTGGATTTACCGTGAAAAAATGGCAGTTGCCTTTCTGGGAGAAAACTTCTCCCCCACTTCGTTCCCATCAGGATGTTTTTGTTGTTTGGTTTGGTTTTGGTTTTGCCCTCCGAGAAAGGTCACTCTGTCTTCTGATAGCGTGAAATCAGATCATCTTCATCTTGTCAGAGATGAAACTGACTTGAAATGGAGTTACAAAATGTTAAGGCTTTGTCTACCTCTGGACCACTCCACTCTAGAGTTTAACCTTCTGGGGGCCCAGCCGAGAGCCTGGGATGTTTATTAGTATCCTTCCCGTGTTAAATTCTGAGCCCCAGTGTTTATCCCATCAGCACCATAAGTCTTTGCAGAGACTTTTGCTGACTCACCTACCCCGCTGGAGTGGGAGGGGAGCCCGGAAACCGGAGCACGCTTTAGGGCCCTGAAGAGCAAGAAAGAGCGGCCTCCGCCGCAGCGCGGGCCCTGTGGCTCCGCAGCAAGGCCGCGCCATCTTCAGTGGGAGGTGAAGTTTTCAGAATAACAACTTCTGGTGCTCGAGTGGCCCCAGGCTAAAGTGGAGCACCTGCCGTGAGGCGACTCGTAAGGGACGATCCGTTCAGAGCGCCCGGCCCGCGGTGCCTTCTGTCAGGTTTGCGAGTCAGAATTCAGGTGTGGCCAAAGACTCCCTCTTGTAATTCGGGAGTGGTGCACCCAGAGCTGAGTGTGAGCGAGAGAAAACATCACAAGTGAGCGGATGGGCGATGTGGGGGGCATTCCTGCAAAGACATCTGTGGCCACACTCCTGGAACCTGTGAAAAAGCAGGCACGTTACCTTGCCAACGAAGTTCCCTTCGATTAAACCTTTGGTTTTTCCAGTCGTCATGTATGGAGGTGAGAGTTGAACTGTAAAGAAGGCTGAGCGCTGAAGAATTGAAGCTTTTAAACTGTGGCATTGGGGAAGACTCTTGAGAATCCCTTGGACTGCAAGGAGATCCAACCAGTCCATCCTAAAGGAGATCAGTCTTGGGTGTTCATTGGAGGGACTGATGTTGAAGATGAAATTCCAATACTTTGGCCACCTGATTCGAAGAGCTGACTCATTGGAAAAGACCCTGATGCTGGGAAAGATTGAGGGCAGGAGGAGAAGGGGACGACAGAGGATGAGATGGTTGGATGGCATCATTGCCTCAATGGACATGGGTTTGAGTAAACTCCGGGAGTTGGTGATGGACAGGGAGGCCTGGCGAGCTACCATCCATGGGGTCACAAGCTGAACTGGCGAATATTTTATTTGGTAAATGGTAAATGTGAGGCATCCCTGATTGACCATTTTTAGCTTCTTAGCTTCCTGTTGGGCAAGACTGTTATAATGTATAAGTTCAAAAGTTTCCAAAGACCGTCCTTCAGTTCAATAATTTACTAAAAGATTAGTAGAGCTCACAAAACCGTTGTGCTCATGCCATGTGTTATTACAGTGAAAGAAAACAGACAAAAACCAGCAAACGAATGCGGTTTAGTCTAGGCATGCACGGCTGGTTCCACACCCAAAGCCCTGTTCCTGTGATTCATCCCGTGAACGGGCTGAAGAGGTAAAAATGTGAGGCATCCCTGATTGACCATTTTTAGCTTCTTAGCTTCCTGTTGGGCAAGACTGTTATAATGTATAAGTTCAAAAGTTTCCAAAGACCGTCCTTCAGTTCAATAATTTACTAAAAGATTAGTAGAGCTCACAAAACCGTTGTGCTCATGCCATGTGTTATTACAGTGAAAGAAAACAGACAAAAACCAGCAAACGAATGCGGTTTAGTCTAGGCATGCACGGCTGGTTCCACACCCAAAGCCCTGTTCCTGTGATTCATCCCGTGAACGGGCTGAAGAGGTAAAGCCATATGATCATAGCAGTAGATGCAGCAAAAATCGTTTGATGAAACCCAACACCCGTTTGTAAAAACTATCAGCCAACTAGACATAGAGGGCAATTTTCTCAAGGTGATAAAGAGCATCTAGGAAAGTCCTATAGCCAATATCACACTTCATGGTGAGAAACCGGACGCTGTCCCGCCAGATCAGACCCCAGGCGAGGATGTTTGCTTTCTCCACATCTGCCGACACACAGACATTTTTCATCTCAGTCTGTGGCTCGCCTATTCATTCTTTTTCCCTCTATCTCTCTCTTTCTTTAACCTCTAACATATTAATAGCTACAGTGAATGTAAATGGTTTAAGTGTATCAGTCAAAGGGCAGAGATTGCCAGAGTAGATTAAAACAGAGCCTAGTTACAAACTGTCTTTAAAAACTCAGTTCAGATAGAGCTTTAGGGGCAGACCGAAGTGAAAGAATGGGGAAAATGTATACATAATGAAGACACTGATAAAAGGAAAACATTTAAGTGCCTATCTTAATACGAGCTAAAGTTGACTTCAGATCAAAGAAAATTCCCACTAACAGGGCTACTATATAATGATAAAAAGGTCAGTCCATCAAAAAGCAAAGTTATCGTAAATGTGCAGAAGCAGAAGCAACAAAGGGGCAATGTGTGTGACGCGAAACCCGAGAGAACAAGAGGCAAAAACAGGCAAAGTCGCAATTCCAGTTAGAGACTCCGGTTCGCCTCTTTCAAAAATTTACAGAACAACTATACAGACAATCAGCCTCAGAGAAGAACTAAATCAAGTCATCAACCAGTAGCACTTAATGAAAATTTGTAGCACACTCCACTCACCAGCAGAGTACAGGCTCCACTTAAGCACAGATCGAGCCTCTCTCACCAGGCTTTGGATTTTTCTACCTGGGAATTCCTCTCAGTTGGTCAGGTGCTTCCAACTCCCCTTAAATTGTTACTGATATTTTCTAGTTAATTTCTGGGTCTTTGCCTACCCAGACCATAGGAAAGTTCCCAGGGTCTTCATACTCTTGGTCTCATGACTGAAACTAAAAGTAGCTTGGTACAGTGCATAGTCATTTCTACTCAGTCCTACTCTGTCCTTCCAGAACATTCTGTCCTCTTTGTCTCACCCCCTTTCTCCCACACTGAGGCAGTTTCACATTGCTATATGTCTTGCCTCTGATCACACCATCTCCTCACTTATAACATTTCACAGAACAATTTTGTCGTGGTGGTTTTGTTTTTTGTTTTTTGTTTTTTTTTGTCTTGGTTTGATTTGGCTTTTTGTCCACTGAATTTTTGAATCTCAGTTTCCCCTCTGTTAAGCATGTAACTGGGGCAAACTGCTCAAATTCCCAAAACTCTGTCATTTATAAAATGGGAATAACAGTGACTCTTGGTGGGATTGCCGTATCCTTAGCTCCTTTTCCTTTTGTCCTTCAAACTCTGAAATTCTTTGTTTTAATGAGTGACGTTGATTGAGTTGGATTGGCAGACTGCTCTTGGGGAAGGGGTTTACTGGAGACCCTGGGAGGGGGGCCCTTGGGGAGATTTCTGGGCAAGGGGGCCAGTAGGAACGGAGCTCAGAGGCAGCCTCAAGTCTGGGGCTTTCAGAAGACCAAAGAGCATGTCTGGTATTTTCTCACTGACTTCGTACCTAGGACTCAGTGAAGAGGGAGGTAAGGGCAGAGGGATGAAGAGATTTGGAAAGTACTAGTGATGGAAGAAAGGGCAGATATAATTCAAGGGGGAGCAAGGAATGGAGGGAACACAGATCTTCCAAAACAAAAGAGATCATATGATGTTTTGGCAGAAAATGATTATTTCAGAAAGTTTCTTAATCCCCATTCTTAGTTACAGAAACTGCTTTTATTTCTCCAGAGCCTGTCCTGGATCTTGATCATATGAATGCACTGTTTCATGTGGTTGCAGCTTTAGCAAAGCAAGTTTTGTGCTTTCTGGGAAGATTACTATGTAATCCTGATGTCAGTCTAATCTTTTTGTCAGAACATATCCATTTTAGACTATTTTACATGTTGACTGTTGATGACCAAAACAACCAAGTCTAACTTTTGTCTGTCCCGAGAAGAGTCCCATTCTCTGCCACCCATGGACTGAAGCCTGCCAGGCTCCTCTATCCACGGAATTCTCCAGGCAAGAAGACTGGAGTGGGCTGCCATTCCCTTCTCCAGTGGATCTTCCCCACCCAGGGACTGAACCCGGTCTTTACCGTCTGAAACACCAGAGAAGACCTAGTGTCTCATTATCTGCGTCACAGAAAGTCTGCAAAATAAATCCATTTAACACGTGCCTTATTTATTTCAGTAAGGTAGTCTAAAGTGAAAGTCACTCCGTCGTGTCTAACTCTGTGCGACCTCGTGGACTATACAGTCTATGAAATTCTCCAGGCCAGAAACCTGGAGTGAGTAGCCTTTCCCTCCACCCGGGGATCTTTCCAACCCAGGAGTTGAACCCAGGGCTCCCGCACTGCGGGTGGATTTTTTAACCATCTGACCCACCAGGGAAGCCCAAGGTAGTCTAAGCAGGCCAGAAAACCCGCATTTGCCCTCTACACCGACAGCGTGAGTCCATCATCTCTTCAGTCTCTGCACGCCTTTGCAGGGGGTCTCAGCAGAGAGGCTGGTACGTGCTGAGTCGCTCAGCCGTATCCGACAGTGTGGCCCCACGGACCGTAGGCCGCAGGCTCGTCTGTCCCCGGGGTCCGCCAGGCAGCAACACCGGGGCGGGCGGCCGGGCAGGGGTTGAGCAGTGGCCGGGCCGGCAGGCGCGCGCTCGGCCAGCAGGGGGCGGGGGGCTCCGGGCCGCGGCTGGGCCCGGGGGCGTGGCCCCGCGTCTTTGACGGACAGCGCAGGATGCGGGCGAAGCTGCGCGAATACGGCCCCCGCGGCGCGAGCGTGCAGACCGTGAGTGTGCCAGGCGCTGCGAGTCCCGGAGCTCGCGGTGCGGACAGCGATCACACTGCACTTTAAAAAAAAAAAAAAAGAAAGAAAGAAAGAAAGAAAAAATTCCCTTTTGGGGAGGGAGCCTGCCAAGTTGAGGATGCTGACAGCGGCGGTCCCGGGGCCGTGTCCTGGTGGGGGACGGGGGTGTCGCTCCCGCGCCTCTCGAGACCGCGGAGCCCCTCGCAGGCGCGGGTTTGCCCGGGCGCGGGGCTCGGGAGGGGCGGCTCCTTCCCGAGGCGGCGGCGCGAAGCCGCAGGGAGGGGGAGCTCTCGGCCCGCGCGGACCGTGAGCCACCACATCGAGGCGGCGGTGCGCGCCGGCCCCCGCGCCGGCGGCAGAGTGGTGCTGGGCCAGGTGGACCGCCGGCTCGCGCCCTACATCATCGACCTGCACTCCATGAACCAGTTTCGCCAGGACACGGGTGAGCCGGCCGACCCCGCCCCGCGCGCACCCTCCCCCGCCGGGGGCCCCTCCGGACCTCTGGGTCCCCCACAGGCTGCCGAGGAGAGGGCGCGGTGCGCCCCCGCCCCGCGATCCTCTCATACCTGCTGCAATAAACGTCCGTGCAGATCTGGTTAGGCCGGCCGACTTTCACCCTCGCCCCTAAGAGAGTCCACGTCCCCTCCCTTTAAACGCTCGGTACCCCAAGTCCGCTCTTGTAGGAACCGAGGGGCCCTGGCGGCATCCCGGCCGGTGGGCAAGACTACCTGCCCGCCTTCGCAAGCATCACGTGGGCTGAGCCTTCGTTGCCTCGGGCACCCCGGGGCCTGCCACCCGCTACCCCGGTTGCTCACCTCGCCGCCACGGCCCTTTCTGGGGGCATGCGGTGTCCCCAGCCACGTCCTGGGGGTGGGCACCGGGCGCGCGGGAGGGTGGAGATTCTCGGGAGGCCAGCGCTGTAGTCGAGCCTGCGAAGGGACAGGCCTCCCCGGAGCGACCGATGGACTTGGGGGGCTGTCGGGCCGGGCACGCCCTGGCGGCCGCAGGGCGGTGAGCGCCTCTGCTCTGCTCGGGCGCTCCGAGGGTGGAAGCAACAGGCCCGCGCGGATGGACAGGGGACGGGAGGGCCGCCGCTCCGGAATGCCGGCTGGGAAGCCGAGCGTGTTTGTCCCTGGGGGCGGAGGCGGCCGGGGCTGCGCATTCCTGCAGGGAAACTGTCCCCGGCTTCCTCGCACAAAGGTCCCCGATGGGAGACACACTGAACTCCCATCTACTGGTGAGAAGTAAGTGGCGGCTGTGGCCAGTACCAACCCGGCTTCCCAGCCCCAGTGAGGACGGCCGTCAGGGTGCCCGGTCCTCGGCGGGAGGGTGGGGAACTGGGGAGACTGCCTCTCTGCGAGGCCCCGGGCCGGGCTCACTGGTCTGGGACGCGTCTATCCCTGAAGAGCCTCTTCATGGGGGCAGTGTTTCTGGGGGTGTTTCTGGAATTCTGGCTGGGCTTTCCCCATGAGTGTGAATGCTCAGTTCAGTTCAGCCGCCCAGTCATGTCCCACTCTTTGCCCGCCATGGACTGCAGCTCCCCAGGCCTCCCTGACTGAGGAGCCCCCAGGAAAGGCAGGTGTCGGGGAGGAGGGGCCGGAGAGGGGACGGGAGAGTCCCAGAGGGCCGGACAACAGCTGCCCGGGCAGGGCATGTCCGCAGCCTTGGAAAGCCCCCAGGCCTGAGCGCTAATTAGGATGGTCATGGGAAAGGGGTGTCCTTCCGCCCCCTTGTCTTCATCTGTAGCCATGACTCCCATTAAGCTCGCTGCCAAGGACTTTGCAGAGATTTGCCTATTGAGGGAAGCCTTCTGGGGAAAGGATTCCAGAAGTGTTAGCACCTGGGGGGGCTTCAGCCTTGGTGAGAGAGGGGGTAAGGTGGAGCTGAGAGAGACTAGGGGAGGAGGAGGGGCTAAAGAGGAAAGTGGGGAGCCTGGGGCAGGAAGGTGGGGAGATTGGGGCAGAGGGAAGTGGGGAGCCTGGGATAGAGGATCGTGTGGCCTGGGGAGATGGGGAGAAGTTAACTGTGGACTTGGGGTGGCAGTTGGAAAGTTCTATCCCTGCCGGTGGGTCCAGAGCGAGGCTGACAGTCAAGACACCTACCAACAGGGAACTCCAGTCCTGCTCAGAATTCATGGACAGGTGTTAGCTGTTCAGCCGTCATTGTCGCGTTTGACTCTCTTGCAACCTGTGGACTGTAGTCCGCCAGGCTCTTCTGTCCGTGGGATTTTCCAGGCAAGAATACTGGAGTGGGTTGCCCTGCCTCCTCCAGGGGATCTTCCTGACCCAGGGATCAAATTTGTGTCTCTTGGATGGGCCCGGCTGGTTCCTTACCGCTGAGCCACCAGGGAGGCCTATGAGCTGTCCTATTTCAGATTAAATCTCAGCTGCAGGTGGAGGGCACCTTAGTGACATAAAGGTCCCAGGCCTGGGCCCACGTTTGGAAAGGAGGAAAGCTTACTCAGTGTTCAGGGATGTCTGCAGTGGACCTGGTGGGTCCTTGGTACAGAAGTGAAGTCTGGAGGAGACCCGGTGGAAGGACAGACCCTCCTCCCCAGGTCTGACCACTCTTCCTGAGAACCAGCTGACCACTGCCTGGGGGTGAGCAGGGACCTGGGGGCTGGGGCTGGAGCTGGCCCTGGAGCCTTGGTCTAATTGCCTCGGGGGACTTGTCCCGTTGTTCTCTTCCTTTTAGAATCTGTTTTGCTTTCACCCACTCATGCTAAGGGTCGGTTGGCCAACCCATCCTCCACATCAGACCATCCTCCATGCCAGACCCGGTGCAGAAGGCCCGGGGCTGGATTCCCGGGAGTGCTGGGTCTATTGGGGAGCTCGCCAAAGCAGAATAGCATCTCGGGGTGTCTGCAGCCCCCCAACCTCTGTCTTCTCCGCCAACAGACACACAGTTCCTCTCCTACAGCTCATGGATGAAGCTGTGACAGGGTAGGGACTGGAACCCAGTGGCTCCCTGGCAACCTCGGCCAAGCCTTAGCGATGTCTAATTAAAGCACCCACCGTCCCCAAGCCACAGTTTGAAGCTGGGAACCAGAAATATCTCCATAAACAAAGGGGAGCTGGAAGCCCCTTGCCCAGAGGCGATTCCTCTCTCTTTCTTTCTTTCTTTTTTCTTTTTTTTTTTATTTTGTTGTTGCCTCCACTCTGTGGGGACGTTTCCTGACACGGGAGCTTTGATTTTTTCAGAAGTTGCCTGCCTTGCTGCCAAGTAAGTCCTCAGCGTCTCCAGTCCCCCAGCTCCAGCCTCATCCAGTCTGTCTCCAGGGAGATGGCTGGGGAGTCACAGACACCTAGCCCGCCTCTGTTTGCCCTGGGCCCCTCTCCTCCCAGACTCTGAGCTTATTTGCATTCAGTGTCATTTTTCCTCGAGGTGAAGGGAGGAGGAAAGCGACAGGGAGGTGGAGGTGAGGAGTTTTGCCTGCTTCTCAAAGCCTTGGCCGGGTCCTCTGTGCCCCTGACTGTTCGCCTGGACCAGGCTGACCTGCTGTAGGGCAGCAATCATTACCGCTGAGTCCCTTGACTGCTTAAGCGTCGTTCTCATCCGTAGAATGAAGGGCAGCCTTAAAGTTCCTTCTGGCTCCCTGCCTCCCATCATGCAGGTCAGCGGGTGGATGAGTCTGGAGGCTGTACCACTGAAGATGCTGATGAGAAGTAACAGGGTGTGAGGGAGGATTCCTTCCAGCTCAGTTTTCCAGGCGGCATCGGTCTCTTTTATGTCTTTAACACAGTGAGAAAGGTCAGATGGAGCATGAGTCAAGGGTTTGGTGGGAGCTGATTTTTAGGCCTGCCCCCCGCGGTATTCCCCGCCGTGTGTGAGCACATGAGTGCTGGGGGAGAGCTTCATGACCACAGGGTGCTGCGGCGTGGGGCCGGCAGCAGGCACCCCGCGTCCAGTGCCTGGTTCCATCCTCCACGGTCCTCTTATGAAGGACCCGCTGTTCCAGTTTCATAGTAAAGGAAACAAGTTGGAAAAGTTGAAGCTGCCCAGGTGCTGCGGCGTGGGGCCGGCAGCAGGCACCCCGCGTCCAGTGCCTGGTTCCATCCTCCACGGTCCTCTTATGAAGGACCCGCTGTTCCAGTTTCATAGTAAAGGAAACAAGTTGGAAAAGTTGAAGCTGCCCAGAGTTTTACAGCAAGTGCACGACAGAGCTGAGGTTCCCAGTCAAGCGCGCGTGCCCTGCCTCCCTGGGGAACACTTGCGGAGCACCTGCTTCACGCGGGCCCATCCCAGGCCCGGGGATGTTGCAACAGCAAACCAACCACCCAAGTCTCCACCCTCAAGGAATGTTTGAGTGCAGATGAGGGCCAGGGGTCAAAGAAGCCTGGGGCATCCTGGGCACAGAGCCTCACAGACGTGGATGAAATGCCCTGGGATCCTAGGGTCCTTCTGGGAAGGCGTTGTCTCCCATTTCCCAGGAGCCAACTTGGGTGGTGCTTTGGGGTGTCGGCCTCTGAGTTGCCAGGAAAACCTTTTATTTCTCTCTCTCTCTTTCTTCCTGCTTGCTACTGCTGAGTCACTTCAGTGTCCAACTCTGTGCGACCCCATGGACTGCAGCCTCCCAGGTTCCTCCGTCCATGGGATTTTCCAGGCAAGAGTACTGGAGTGGGGTGCCCTTGCCTTCTCCTCTTCCTGCTTAGCCAGTGTACTCCTTTATCCCTGTCTTTCAGTCACTGCACCTTGGGACTCAGTGGATTTCCTCCGATGATCTAGTTCAGGGTCTATAGACAGGTCCAGGACTACAGACAGGTCCAGGACCCGCCTGTTCCTGATGGAGCAGTCTCTGAAGATCTTCAGAGAATGCAACCCTACCATCCCTCTTGTCCCCCAGCTTTGGTGCCGAGGTCCACCTCCTGTTTTTAACTCGCCGTCCAGGGCTGAAATGAACACTGCATCTTTCCCTCCAAAACCCAGCTCTTCCTTATGACACCTCTCTGCTTGGTGAATGGCATCACCATCTTACGGCCCGCCCGTGATAGAAGCCTCAGGAGTCTTTGACCTGTTTCAACTTTGTGTTTGGACGTCTCATCTATACGGACATGTGGGACTTGAAAGCTGAGCAGTCACGATGAACACGGCAGGGGCTCACATGTAGGTTTCTGGGCCCGGCCCCCGGCCAGGCCGACCCTCGGTGACTCGCGTCTGTTCCCCCAGGAGACTCAGACGCCGGTGACCCTGGATCACTTAGAAAGCATTCAACTACTCAGGCTCACGCCCTGCCCGGCACCCCTCTGTAGGGGGTCTGCGGTCTCCCCCTGCTTTTCCTTTCTGCTCCCCCACCCTCTCCCATTTCCGTCCCTTCGCCACCTCCCACACACCCGCCCCGGGCCCCGCCCCGGGCCCCGCCCCGGCCCCGCCCCAGGCCCCGCCCCAGCGCTCAATAAACAGAGCAGCTCTGGGTCACTCTCAGGGGCTCAGCGGAAAGAGCCCCCTTGCCCACGCAGGAGACACAGGAGACGCAGGTTCAATGCCTGAGTCTGGAAGATCCCCTGGAGGAGGGCATGGCAACCCACTCCAATACTCTTGTCTGGAGAACCTCACAGACAGAGGAGCCTGGTGGGGCGGCAAAGAATCAGGCTCGACTGAAGCGGGTCAGCGTGGACACACCGGTGACATCACTTCTCTGTGTCACAAGCCTCTGTGGCTCCTCGAGGCCTGTAAACAAAAGACTTCACGGCCCAGCGCTTCCGAACATCTGTGCCCTGCCTCTCACACGCCTTTCCAGGTTTAGCGTGCTCTCTGCCCATCTTTTCCCCTAGGCCTGCCAGACAGGCGAGACTTTCACTCAGGCATTCCCTGGGACCCACGCCGCCCCACCTCCCCGCCCCCGACCGCAGCAGCTTGCTTCTCCTGAGCTGCGCTGCTCAGGCCTTGTCACCTCCTGAGATTCCCCCTCTCCCCCAGCCCCAGGCTCTTTGCCATGCTCTCCACTTCTTAAAATGTTCTCCAAGTGGTTATTACCTCATGTGTTCCATGGATAGGTACTGAGCCCCTAGGTCACGCCAGGCACGGGGGCCGCAGCTGTGAGCAAACTCCTGGATGCCCACCCTGTGAGTCCCATGGATTAGAGTGACTTCATCAGATGTAACAATGAAATGTGTGACTACACCTCCACATCGGTGTCCAAAAATAAAGGAGCAGGAATCTGAGCCAGTTGGACGGCCCAGAGAGGTTTCCTTGAGAAAACGAACTGAGATCTGAAGGATGGGCACCTAAGAGGGTGCCAGAGGCCGGTGAGGGGCAAGTGTGGGCAGAGAGCATCAGGGTGTGCGGAGGCCACGGAGGGGCGGCTGGAGCGGCTCGGCTCTCGTCTTGACCTCGAGGAAGTCGTGCCCGGACTGGAGCTCCCAGGGCATGTGGTTTCCTGTTAACACTGCCCTGCTGGCAGCCCTGTCGGGGCAGCCTATGTCTCGTAACTTCCTTGCCTGGTTTTAGACTCCTTCCTGACAGCTGCCGATACACACTCAGCAACATGGATTCCGTGAGCAGATGCCAGGGTCCCCAGAGGTGCGTCTGCCTCGCACCGCGGCGCGTCTCTGGCGTCCGCGCTGCACTGGGCACCGAGGGCAGGGAGCTCTGCAGGAGCATTTCCGCCTCCGCCTGAGGCGGTGCCCTGAAAAAGGCTGGGAGGCTGGTACCCAGCAGACGGAAGGCACCGTGCTCCCCGGGCTCCTTGAGGGTGGCGCCCGAACCGGGAGGGCACGTCCAGAAATGGGTGGCAAATGGCACAGGAGCCGAACGATAAGGAACATTTCAGCACATGAAAATGGCAAAGAAGGGCGTCCCCAGAGGCCAGCCCTGGTGACTAGGAGGCGTGGGGGGGGGGGGTGTCAGGGAGCACTGGCGAGCGAGCAAACAGGTGGGGAAACGAGGCTGGACCAAGCGACTGGTGCGGCGAAGCTCCGCCGTTGGATCCGAAGGCCGCGACTTTGTCCCCCAGCGAGCTGGCTCCTTAGGGGGGAACTGGGGGCGGACAGGGGCCTCCTGGGTGCCCCTTCTCCCTCCTCTCCCAC
>SJYC01007759.1:0-21261 GCA_006408675.1 Madoqua kirkii | reverse complement strand
TTGTGGGGGGTGGTGGGGGGGGTGGGAGGGGGGGGGGGGGGGGGGGTGACGACCTGGCAAAGGCCTCAATAGTCATTGTTCCTTTTCTTCCCCTTTTGAATGAGATTCTGTTCCCGGTCTTGATATCTCCTTCTGGCTTGGAGGAGGGGATGGGTCAGGGGCCAGCGGAGGGGAGCCTTTTCCCACCGCTCTGATGGAGCCTAAGCTGACAGACGCAGAGATTCCAGCTTCCCAGGAGCGCTCCCAGTCTCCCCCTCCTGCCCCGAGCCAGGCGTCCTCAGCCTTGAGCTTAATGCCCATGAGTGAGCCTGGGCTGGGCATGGGTCTGCATCCAGGGTTCCGGGAGGTAGAGGCGAAAGAGGCTTAATTTTCCCACCAGTCCTGAGGAGTCATTTCCGCTCTAACTGCTCCCCTGCAATAGCCCGGATCTCTGCCCTGCCCTTGCCACCCCTTCCCCCCCCACCCTGAGATGATCCAGATTGAGACTGTCCTATCTTTTGTGTTATAATTACAGGACCTCTTTTTATTGTTATTCAGGAAGCAGGCAGAGTTATCGAAGGCTGAAGAACATGGTCTTTGCTCACACAGATCTGGATTCCAATTCTTGACGTGTATTTCTACACTTGGTCTCATTGGGCGCTTTAAATGAGACTACCCTCGTGGCTCAGATGGTTAAAATCCTCCTGCAATGCAGGAACCCGGGTTCGATCCCTGGGGTGGGAAGTTCCCCTGGAGAAGCCAACAGCAACCCACTCAGTATTCTTGCCGGGAGAATTCCACGTGCAGAGGAGCCTGGGGGCTACAGTCCGTGTGGTCGCAAAGCGTCAGACAGGACTGGGCAGGCAGCGCTTCCCGTCTCACGCCAGCTTTGGCTTCCCTGGTGGGTCAGAGGTTAAAGCCTCTGCCTGCAATGCAGGAGACCTGGGTCCCATCCCTGGGTCGGGAAGATCCCCTGGAGAAGGAAATGGCAACCCACTCCAGTGCTCTTTCCTGGAGAATCCCATGGAGGGAGGAGCCTGGTGGGCTACAGTCCACGGGGTCACAAAGGGTCGGAGACGACTGAGCGACTCCACTTCACTCTGGCTTTCCCGGCGGGTCAGCAGGTAAAGAACCCGCCTGCCAGTGCGAGAGATGTAAGAGCCTCAGTCCCATCCTTGGGTCGGGAAGATCCCCTGGAGAAGGAAATGGCAACCCACTCCAGTGCTCTTGTCTGGAAAATCCCGTGGACAAAGGAGTCTGGTGGGCTGTAGTCCATGAGGATGCAAAGAGTCAGACACTACTTTTGACTAAACAGCAACTAAACAGCCATAACCCTATCTTTAGGCAGGTTGAGCTTCGTGAATAAAAGATGTTAGATAAATAGAAAGTTATTCTTAGGATCTCTATTACTGTTGTTGATATAAGAAGATAATAGCTGGGAAATATGAGAGAGTTCTCCCACCCTGATCTTTTATTTTTTTACCACACCCGTAAAAGTCCAGATTGCCAGCTCCATCACCACCTGGGCGGGCTTCCTGGGTGGGGACAGAGTCTGACTGTGTTCTCTAGGGTCCCTGACCTGTGTTCTTTTCTTCTTAGCCCTCGAGGGCTTAGGCCTTTAGAGAGTCACTGAGGAAGAGAGATTATTTAAGAGCACCTACTATGTGTCAAAAGGGATATGCCTTAGTGCAAAGGACAGGGCACTTGAGAAACCCAGGACCTGGCACAAATACATACATGTTGAGTGAGAGAGCAACATTTAATTATGGCGAAAACTTTGCAAAGGAGCTATTATCTTATTTCTCCTGGGGAGAAAAGGAGGCTGTGGGCTGTTACATTAAGCGAACAAATGTGGCTGCAATCTAAATTAGGGTCTTCGGACTCCTAAGCAGCCAGTGCTCCCTGGGGTGCCCTGCAGCGTCATCCACATCCTTCCCTCATCAGCTTCCCGCCCTGCCTCCCACCCCAGCCCGCAGCCCTGAACCCGCCCGGTTCACAGCAGACTTTGAAACGGCAGGAAGGAGCCTCCTTCAAAGCCGAGGCAGCCGAGGGCCAGCCCCGCGGAAGACTCGCTTACCGCGAGCCTCTTGAGATAGCACCCGTGGGCCCCAGCCCTGGGCTCCAGCCCTGGGTGCCGCTGACCGCCTCTTCCGTCCCTGTCCGGCAGGCACCCTCCGGCCGGTCCGGCGCAACTACTACGACCCCGCCTCGGCGCCCGGGAAGGGCGTGGTGTGGGAGTGGGAGAACGACCACGGCTCCTGGACGCCCTACGACATGGACGTGGGCATCACCATCCAGCACGCCTTCGAGAAGCAGCGGCCCTGGATCGACCTGAGCCCCATCGGCTTCGGCTACGTCATTGACTTCGGCGCCATGGGCCAGATCAACCGGCAGACGCAGCGCCAGCGCCGCGTGCGCCGCCGCCTGGGCCTGGTCTACCCGCTGGTCACGGGCGCCGCGGGCCGCGCCGCCCCCGGGGCCGCCCCCGCCGCCGCCTCCCCGGGGCCGCGCGCGCCGCCCTGCTCCTGCCCGCAGTGCGTCCTGGTGAGGAGCGTCAAGGCCGCCGCGCCGCCCGGCCCCGCCGCCCGCAGGAGCGCCGCCCCGCCCGCCGCCGTCCAGGGGCCGCCGCCCCGGAGCCCCGGGGCCTCGCCGCCCGACAGCGCGGGCGCCGGCCGGGGCCCCGGGAAGCCGGCCCCGGCGTCGCAGGCGCTCCGGAGACCAGCCTCCAGCGCGGCTGCAGGGGCGGGCCCCGCGGGCTGCCCCGCCAGCTCCCCGGGGGCCAACGGCAAGGCCGGCCGTGTGGCCCTGGCGACCTTGAATCGGACCAGCCTGCAGCGACTGGCCCTCGCCCAGTCCCGGGTGCTGATCGCCTCTGGGTAAGTGCTTCTGCGGCGACACCCCTGAGCGCTCCCGGAGCCCCGGCCTCAGACCTGAGCATCGCCTGAGTGAGAGAGACACGGGCTGCTGTGGCTGAAGCTCCTCCTCGGCTTCTCCAGAGCCCCTGGTTGCAGGGGGGAGGCCTGCAGTGGTGTGGTGCAAAGGCGAGCCTTTTGGTCTTTGGGGTCCCAGCAGGTCTGAATTCTGGAGACGTTGCCTCTTACTAGGAGACGTTGCCTCTTACTAGAGGATCCTGTGGACGGAGGAGCCTGCTGGGCTGCCGTCTATGGGGTCACATAGAGTGGGTCAGGACGGAAGTGACTTAGCATGCGTGCATGGTTTGGAGAAGGAAACGGCAGCCCACTCCAGCATTCTTGCCTGGAGAATCCCAGGGCCGGGGGAGCCTGGTGGGCTGCCGTGCATGGGGTCGCACAGAGTCGACTCGACTGAAGCGACCTGGCAGCAGCCCTGTGCCAGGAGCCGGTTCCCTGACGTCGTGGAGGCCTGACTTGCTCAGCTGTAGATCCAGCGGTGGTGTCAGGGTTGCGGGGAGGACCATACCTGTCGAGAGGAGCAGACACCGCTCGTGGGCTTCCCTACCTCCTAGTTTGCAGGCCTGATCGCTTTTCTTAATCCTTGCAAGTCTACAAAGCACGTGTTTTTGGTCCCATTTTACATGGGAAGTCCCGAGAGACTCACTCGCTCAGGGTACGTATCTGGTTATCAGCAGAGACGGGGACTCACACTTCCTAAAACGTGAGAGAGTCTAGAGTCTAGAGCTCGCCCAGCGGCAGAGGCAGGGGTAAGCTTTAGGAAGTGTGAGGCCAAGACTCCCTCCTCTGCCACGCTGCTTGCCGGGCAGGCGCCCGCCGCACGCGCAGGTGTCCTCGCTCGCCTCCAGGGACTCCAGACTGGAGTAACAGCCGAGTTTAGCAAGTGCTTACCATGGGGCCTCCCTCGTGGCTCAGACGGTGAAGAACCCGCCTGCCATGCAGGAGCCTCCGGTTTGACCCCTGGGTCGGGAAGACCCCCCGGAGGAGGAAGTGGCAGTGTTCTTGCCTGGAGAATCCCATAGACAGAGGAGCCTGGTGGGGTCTCAAACAGTCGGACACGACTGAGCGACTTCACTTTCACACACTTCCACTTGTATACGCCAGACACTTCCGTGCACAGTCGCCCCTTGTGACAGCTTGCTGTCCGTTCTGTTACTCCTGTGTTCCATCAACCTCTTAGTCTTCCTGACCATAAAGTCAGAGAGCCCCAGGTCCACGTGGCGCCCACTTGCCTTGGGCTGCTGGCCTCGGATTTCATGTGAGACTGGGCCTCTTGTACCTGCCAGTCTTCCCTTTCTCTGTAGGAGCCTGACCCGGTGGACTGCCCTAGCCACAGGTATTCAGGAAGGCTTAGAGTTAGGGTGGACACCAGCTTGCGGAGATCGGGCTGCCAGGAGGGTGATCTCTGCACCGGCGGGCTCGGCCCTGGGTGGAGAGAAGACGAGGGGATGCTGAGGACTGGGAGGTGGCTCAGCTCACCCCTGCCTCTGCCGCTGGGCGAGCTCTAGACTCTCTGCACATCCACGTTCCTGCCTATGTGGACTTGGGGTAGCAGGCTTGCCCTGCCCCCCACCCGAGTCAGCGTGTAACCTGCCCAGATGCACTTGCCAGCGGGGACCCATTCCAAGTGTCAGACGCAGGGAGAGCTGCACACTCCACGTGTCACAGAGTCGGGGCTGGGGCCCAGGTCTTCGTCTCCTCGTCCGATCAGTGCTCTCGTGGCGAAAGCCCGGCTCCTCATTGTCAAGGGCAAGTTATAAATGGTCAGACGCCAGTCAGGCACCTTGGCGTTTCCCATGACTTCCTCTGGGCCTGCAGGAATGTCTGGCAGAGGGACGGGCCCCAGCGCGATGCCGCTGGTCTTGTCTCCACGCTGGCGTAAGGCAGCCTCCTGGGGCCCCTCGCAGGAGTCCCTGGCGCATGCCACCGTGGGAGAGGGACGCTCATGTGGAGGTAAGAGCTCACCCTCTAGAAGCTTCAGCACCTGTGCTGGGACCCAGGTTTCTGGCTGTGCAACTCGGGGCAAGCCGTGCACCATCCGTCTTCAGTTTATTCATCTGTAAAATGAAGTAGGAATGGTTCCTTGCTTATAGGATTTGCCATGGGGATCACAGGAGGTTTGCAGTGAGATTTACCAGAATGCGGGGCACGTGATGAGAATCTGGTCACAGGCTGCCATTATTATTACTATGCACTGCCGAGCAAGGCCCTCCACGGCTGCTGAAGTCAGATCTAAGCTGACTCCACTCCTTCATTTCTGGTGCCCTAGACAAAAGCCCAGTGACCTCCTTGCCAGAAGAGGGTAAGGAAAGCCAGATCGCTTAAAGTCTCAGCTTTTTTCTCTCTGCTTTAGTGTCTGCAGGGCTGATGGAATCTGAAAGACCCAGGAGGGCGGAGTTCTGGGCAGTCCAGTTTGAAAAGGGCTATAGAAAGTAGCTGGGTTTTCTCCGCTGTCTCCGCAACAGGGGAGGCCCCTCTGCCTCGCTCTCATCTCCCCGCCCTCTCCTCTCAGCCTCTCCCCACCTCCCTCCCGCCCACGGCCACTTAATGAGCCTGTGGATTCCCTTTGTCTGCCTCTGCCATCGACCTGCTGTCTTCCAGTGGCCCCAGGCCCCCCATCCCCCCTTCCCCTTTCTGCCCATGACCTCTCCCAGCAACTCCCCCCCTCCAAAAGAGGAAGACCCTGCAGGGTGGGAGAGGTGCCCTGGAGAGAAGGATCTGGGGGGAACAAAAGACCCCGTGAATTATTCAGAGACACAAGCGGTGGTTTCTAAAGAAGGGGGGCTGTGCCCCCGAGGGCGGGAGTCGCCCCTCTTTTCCAGATGCAGGCGGCTCCATCTCCAATGAGACCTCGGTCGCTGGAGAGACTTGAACGCGGTTCTGCTGACCACCCCTGGGCTGGCTCAGAACCCCCTGAGGAAACACTGCCTTTCCCCATGGGGTCTGCAGAGGGGCTCTCCCCTCAACAACCCCTCCTTCCCCACCACCCTGCCACTCCTCTCTCCGTTTGTATTCTCCAGACTGAAATTAAAACGCACACCCGGAGCACGCAAGCCGGAGGGTCCGCCGACTGGCCAACAGGGGGTCGAGTCCAGCCACGCTCCCTGGAGGAGGTGGATGGATGCTTGCCGCCCTTTGTCTGGTCTGCGGATTTCTAGACAAAGTGCTCAGGCGCCTGTAACCTGGGGCCCCAACGGGGTGTGACTGGTGTGGACCCTGAGGCTGCTCTCCTGGGTTTTCCCTTCCACCAGGAGCACTGCCGGAGGGTGATGGGGCATTTCCGGCTCCACAGTCTGCCCAGCACTCAGCTTGACGCTTACCCTTGACCCCCTCAAGAATCTGAGAAAACTGGGACCTTAAGCGAGGAGGGGGAAAGGACTTCCCTGGTGGCTCAGCTGGTATACGGTCTGCCTGCATGTTCGATCCCTGGGTTGGGAAGATCCTCTGGAGGAGGAAATGGCAACCTACTCCAGAATTCTTGCTAGAGAATGCGGGGGCCTGGTGGGCTGCAGCCCCTGGGGTCACAGAATCCAACGCGACTGAGTGACTAAACCACTATCAAGCAGGAAAAGGCTTTCTCTGGAGCCAGCGTCCTCTTACCCTTGGGAAGCAAGAATGTAAAGGATCACCCAGATTCGCATAGGGCAGGGCTGTTTACGGAAGATGCAACCCAGATCCCATTCCTCCCGGGGACTGAGATTTGGGGCGCCCTGTGTACTGCCGGGATAACGCAGACGTGGCCGAGGATGGCAGAGAGGCTGCGCGGTTCTCAGAAAGGCCTTGAGGGCCTAGAAGCCAGGACCCCCGACCCCATGGCGGGCCCTCCCCGGACCTTCTGCGCTTCACAAGCGCGCACCCCTCCCCAGCCCTGCTCCTGGCGCCCAGCGCCGCCTTCAAGCCCTTTCGCCTCTCCTGCCATCCGGCAGTGGTGGGGACAGCCACCCCTCTGCCAGCTTTCGGGGGCACGCCCTCCCTGTCTCTCCGGACTCTCCTCCCAGCCCCCAGTCCTCAGGCCACCTTGGGCTTGCCCTTTGGGGAGGTTGGACTCTTTCCTCCTTCACCAGACCAGGTGAACCTGCTGGTCCAGTTTGTGGGAACAAAGGTGGTTTTTGTCCTGCAGATTGCGGCTCCTTATCAGCCTGAGTGGGGGCCTCAGAGGTGGTGAAGGGGGTGGGCAGGTTCAGGGCTGGGCCGTGCCTGCCTTCCCCAGTGGGCATCCAGGGAGCAGGCCCTTCCGCACCTCCCGGAGAGGCTGGAGGGGAACCAGACCCGGTGCGGAACACAGCAGGGAGACTGCCCCCAAGGTGGGGTCGTCAGATTCTGGGGTGGAGAATCATCAGGAAGTCTCTCCCAGCAGCCTTTCAGCTCAGTTCAGTTCAGGCGCTCAGTCGTGTGAATCACAGCATGCCAGGCCTCCGTATCCATCACCAACTCCTGGAGTTTACCCAAACCCATGTCCATTGAGTTGGTGATGCCATCCAACCATCTCATCCTCTGTCATCCCCTTCTCTTCCTGCCCCCAATCCCTCCCGGCGTCAGGGTCTTTCCCAATGAGTCAATTCTTTGCATCAGGTGGCCAGAGTATTGGAGTTTCGGCTTCAGCATCAGTCCTTCCAATGAACACCCAGGACTGATCTCCTTTAGGATGGACTGGTTGGATTTCCTTGTAGTCCAAGGGACTGTCAAGAGTCTTCTCCAACACCACAGTTCAAAAGCATCAATTCTTTGGCACTCAGCCTTTTTTATAGTCCAACTCTCACATCCATACAGGACCACTGGAAAAACCATAGCCTTGACTAGACGGACCTTTGTTATTGCATCAGGTGGCCAGAGTATGGGAATTTCGGCTTCAGCATCAGTCCTTCCAATGAACACCCAGGACTGATCTCCTTTAGGATGGACTGGTTGGATCTCCTTGCAGTCCAAGGGACTCTCAAGAGTCTTCTCCAACACCACAGTTCAAAAGCATCAATTCTTTGGCACTCAGCCTTTTTTATAGTCCAACTCTCACATCCATACAGGACCACTGGAAAAACCATAGCCTTGACTAGACGGACCTTTGTTGGCAAAGTGATGCCTCTGCTTTTTAATATGCAGCCTCCTCCCTAAGACTTCCACAGTTTTACAAATAAGGAAAAGGAGGCTCAATAACGTTGATGGACATTGTTCCTGGTGGGCTTCCTAGGCGGCGCTAGTGGTAAGGAACCTGCCTGCTGGTGCGGGAGATGCCACCGTCGTGGGTTGGACCCTGTGTAGGGAGGGTGCCCTGGAGGAGGGCATGGCAACCCACTCCAGGATTCTTGTGTGGAGAATCCTGTGGATAGAGGAGCCTAGAAGGCTGCAGCGCGTGGGGTCGCAGAGAGCCTGACGCGCCCGCAGTGACTCAGCACGTGTGCAGTGACTCAGCACGTGTGCGTGATCCTGGTGGGGTCGGGTCTTGAGCCTGGCGAGTGGCCTTTGGTGGAGGCCACTCCACTGTGGAGACACAGACACTCCCGCGTCTGTTATTCTCACGTCGTCTCACAAGCCTGGTGCACGGTCACCATCCCCGGGGGGAGAGAGGCCCCAGAGCTCTCCCCGTTTCGGAGGGCACGCCCATCCTCCCGTTGCGTGGGGTTCAGACGCAGCAGCGCCCAGCCTGCAGATGCCGTTCTGGCCTCGCCTCTCGGGCTGGGCTTATCCCTTAGGCTCGCAGCTCACGCTTTCTGTCCGCAGCATGGGGGTGTGATAAGAACCGTACAGACCGAGGCGCATACGTAGTGAGTGGCTGAGACCGCGGGCTCCAGAGCCAGATGAGCTGGCTCCAAACCCTTGTGCCTGCTCTGTGCTTCCGCAGGGTGCCCACTGTGCCCGTGAAGAACCTGAGTGGGTCGAGCCCCGTCAACCCTGCGCTGGCAGGTAAGGAAGCGCCGGCTGAAGGGAGAAGAGGGAGAGACGAGCAGGGCCTTTGGGATGGACGCGCAGGTCGCTCGGTCGTGTCCGACGCTTTGCCACCCCGTGGGCTGTGCAGTCCGTGCTGGTCTATGATAAATGGACACGTAGCAAGGACCTGCTGCAGAGCTCAGCGCACTCAGCTCAGGGTCGTGTCAGCCCAGGCGGGAGGGCAGCTTGTGGCGGCATGGACGCCTGAAAGCGTAGTTCCCCCGAGACTGTCACCACATCGCTCATCTGCTGAGCCCCGACATGAAATGAAAAGCTTAAAAACAAAGAGAGATCAAAACCAAGAAGAGCAACAGGTGTCATGGACGTTTGTGAAAAGAGAGAATCCTGGATGACTGAGACAAACGAGGACCTGAGGGGTGGACGGGAGGGGCAGGAACAGCTTGGGTGAAGTGATTGCAAAACGCAGAGCTCACTGTTGAGAAGGGAGGAAACGCAGAGGCTAAGAGGATCGAGTGGAGAAGGGGCAAGCAGGTTTCTGGGGAGGGAGAGTGTGGGGCAGGTTACTGGGAGGGGAGTGTACAGCGGGCTGGGGCTGACCCTCCGCCCTCCTCCCTGGCGCCCTTGTCTTCCAGGAATCACTGGGATCCTCATGAGCGCGGCAGGGCTGCCCGTGTGTCTCACCCGGCCACCAAAGCTGGTCCTTCACCCACCTCCCGTCAGCAAGAGCGAAATAAAATCCATCCCCGGAGTTTCCAACACAAGCCGCAAGACCACCAAGAAGCAAGCCAAGAAAGGTATCAGACTCCTCGTCAAAAGGAGTCCTGGTCAGGGGTGGGCCCTAGACTTGGCTTCCAGCCCAGCTCTGTCTCCACCACTGAGGGTCACACCCATGCCTTCTGCGCCTCGGTTTCTGCATCTGCTAAATGGGCTAACTAATCCCCACCCTGAGGATTACACCAAAGTGGATAGGTTTGGATCTGATGGAGACCCTTTGAGAAACAGAGAGATTCAGGGCAACAATATAGACACAAAAAGATAGAGCATGTGACACAAAGAATATACAGGAGAGAGATGGAGCACTTGGGCATGGGAACCCGAACAGCCTGGATTCAGATCCCAACTTTGTCCCTTGCAAGTCACGAGACCCAGCCTGCCTCAGTTTTCTCCCCTTTGCAAAGGACACAGCCGGTGCCCAGCAGGTGTGTCCTGGAAGGCAGTGGAAGTCACCACTGTTCGTGTCGTCGGGATACTCCAGAACCTCTGGTGGCTTGACCCCTCCTTCAAGAGCTCACCCCCCTCCTCACAGTCCCGCAGCTAAGAGGTCAATACCTGTGCCTACCTGGGCCCCAAGGGCCCAGCCTGGCCTCTGCGGCTGCCTCCTCTAGCTATGGGTGTTTAGTGGCTAAGTCGTGTCCAACTCTGTGTGGCCCCGTGGACTGTAGCCCGCCGGGCTCCTCTGTCCAGGGGATTTCCCAGGCAGGAGTCCTGGAGTGGGTTGCCATCTCCTCCTCCAGGGGATCTTCCCGACCCAGGCATTGAGCCTGCGTCTCCTGCGCTGGCAGGCAAATTCTTAACCACCGACACCACCTAGGAGACCTCTGATCTCCAGTATCCATTTCTAAATGATTCAACCGTCAGCCCTAAGCCCTCCCCTTTCTAACTGGTGACGTTTCAGTGGGATCATATGCAGGTTATAACTTAGCTCAGCAAGCAAGAGGCTCTTGGTCGACAGAAGCTTAATTCTTGTTAGAGCAGCAGGGCAGTGGGAAGGGAGGGCCTGCGCCCCAGCTTTTGGACGTTGGAGGACCCACGTCGTGAAACCCTTGTCCTACTTTTCCAGTCTGTCGAGGTTTCTCTGCTTAAATGAACTCGCTCGTCTTCCTGGCGGTCATGTCTCACCCGGCCACCAAAGCTGGTCCTTCACCCACCTCCCGTCAGCAAGAGCGAAATAAAATCCATCCCCGGAGTTTCCAACACAAGCCGCAAGACCACCAAGAAGCAAGCCAAGAAAGGTATCAGACTCCTCGTCAAAAGGAGTCCTGGTCAGGGGTGGGCCCTAGACTTGGCTTCCAGCCCAGCTCTGTCTCCACCACTGAGGGTCACACCCATGCCTTCTGCGCCTCGGTTTCTGCATCTGCTAAATGGGCTAACTAATCCCCACCCTGAGGATTACACCAAAGTGGATAGGTTTGGATCTGATGGAGACCCTTTGAGAAACAGAGAGATTCAGGGCAACAATATAGACACAAAAAGATAGAGCATGTGACACAAAGAATATACAGGAGAGAGATGGAGCACTTGGGCATGGGAACCCGAACAGCCTGGATTCAGATCCCAACTTTGTCCCTTGCAAGTCACGAGACCCAGCCTGCCTCAGTTTTCTCCCCTTTGCAAAGGACACAGCCGGTGCCCAGCAGGTGTGTCCTGGAAGGCAGTGGAAGTCACCACTGTTCGTGTCGTCGGGATACTCCAGAACCTCTGGTGGCTTGACCCCTCCTTCAAGAGCTCACCCCCCTCCTCACAGTCCCGCAGCTAAGAGGTCAATACCTGTGCCTACCTGGGCCCCAAGGGCCCAGCCTGGCCTCTGCGGCTGCCTCCTCTAGCTATGGGTGTTTAGTGGCTAAGTCGTGTCCAACTCTGTGTGGCCCCGTGGACTGTAGCCCGCCGGGCTCCTCTGTCCAGGGGATTTCCCAGGCAGGAGTCCTGGAGTGGGTTGCCATCTCCTCCTCCAGGGGATCTTCCCGACCCAGGCATTGAGCCTGCGTCTCCTGCGCTGGCAGGCAAATTCTTAACCACCGACACCACCTAGGAGACCTCTGATCTCCAGTATCCATTTCTAAATGATTCAACCGTCAGCCCTAAGCCCTCCCCTTTCTAACTGGTGACGTTTCAGTGGGATCATATGCAGGTTATAACTTAGCTCAGCAAGCAAGAGGCTCTTGGTCGACAGAAGCTTAATTCTTGTTAGAGCAGCAGGGCAGTGGGAAGGGAGGGCCTGCGCCCCAGCTTTTGGACGTTGGAGGACCCAGTCGTGAAACCCTTGTCCTACTTTTCCAGTCTGTCGAGGTTTCTCTGCTTAAATGAACTCGCTCGTCTTCCTGGCGGTCCATAGGAAATGAAGGGATTTTGCGCTTTCCCGTTCTTCCTGTTATTATTAATAGCTCTTACCGGGCAAAGTGCCCAGGGCTGTAGGTCCATTTAATTGTCCGTCGCGTCTAATTGTCCAAGCGCCCCTCTGAGCAGGTGCTATTGTCCTCGCCCGCTGTCTAGGTGAGAAACAGAAGCTCGGAGAAGTGCAGGGGGTTGCCCAGGAGGCTGCAGCCCTTTATTCCTCCCTGCCCCTTGGCAAGGCCGCCTCATGCCAACCCCCGCTTTTAGTCCAGGCTGCCTCTTAGGGTCTGGCTCCCCCTCCCCGCAAATCCCAGAGTCATCCCAGAATCCCCTGCCAGGACGCATCAGCTTCCCCCACCGCTGGGCAGCGACCGCAGGGTCGACCCGAGGAAGGCCGTCAGAAAGCCGCGGTCGCCACCTCCCGGCTTCCCGTAAAAACGATGGCGCTTTGACGCCACGTCACAGGTCAAGACGGTCCTTTGCACGTTGTGAAAGGAACACCGTAAACCGGCCCAGTGTTTCAAAACGTGGACCTGCTTACAGAGAGCCTTCGTTACTGTTAGCTCAGTGCAGCCTTCCGCAGGTCCAGGCTCTTTGATGTTGGGGAAGGGCAGCCCGCTCAGCCCAGGCCGGTGAAGAAGTGGGCTTGCTACGGTTAGGCAGGCTGGTGCCAGGGAGGTGTTGGCAGGAGACGAGGCGAACGTAAACACCCCCTGCCTCAGACCATCTGGCCTCCGTGTCCACCCGTGTCCCCTTTCCATCCTTAAGTCCAGCTGAGTGATGGTTCCTCGTCTTTTCTGAAAGCTCTGAGCCTGGCTATCAGCGCCCCCTCTCTGGCATGTCCAGCTTGTCTCGGTGGGCCCCTGATCATCCTGTCCCCACAGGGAAAACCCCAGAAGAAGTGCTGAAGAAGTATCTGCAGAAAGTCCGGCATCCGCCGACGAGGTGAGTCCAGGGCCGGCCTGGCGGGGTCCACCCTCCCCACCCTGAGTCATCTACCCGGCCAGTTTTCTGCCGGAGGCAGCCGGCACTGCTTCCTGGGTCCCGACTGACGCAGAGCTGGTCAGAGTGGGTGTCCTAGGCCACAGCTGTGGCTTAACTTCTCACACCTGCCTGTTCAGCAAACCGCTGACTGATGCTCAACTGCCTTACCATGAGTTTAAGCAAAGCGGTGTGATAAGCTATGGGAACCGACTTAAAAATGAGCTTGATGGTGATCAGAGATTCTCAACCAGAGGTGATTTTACAGAACTGGAGGGAAGAGGAGAGGCTGGCGGCATCCAGCAGGCCAAGGCCAAAGACGCTGTTAAACCCACCAACTTCCTCAGGAAGGCCCGGGACAGCACCCGCTGCGAAGAACTGTTTTTGTTCAGTTGCTGAGTCACGCCCGACTCTCTGCGGCCACGTGGACTGGAGCCTGCCAGGCTCCCCTGTCCTCCACTGTCTCCCGGAGTTTGCTCGGAGTCTTGTCAGCTGAGCTGGCCATGCTATCTATCTGCCGTCTCATTCTCTGCCCCCTCCTCCTTTGCTCTAGGCCACGGGCTCTGGAACACAGGGCTTCAGTAGTTGCCATGTGCGGGCTTACGTGCCCTGCGGCGTATGGAATCTTTCCGGACCAGGGATCCAGCCCGCGTCCCCTTCATCAGCAGGTGGACTGTGAACCACTGGACCTCCGGGGAGGTCCTCACCAAAGACTTATCCAGCCCCAGGGGTTGAGACGTGCTGCAGCCTCTCCAGGGCACCTCAAATGCAGTTCCTTACAGACGTCCCACTTAAGTAATGGGCAGTGGGTCAGATCAGCAAGTGCTGGTTTCCTCCACACACCACTGAGGGGTCCCCCGAAGGACAGTCACAGCCCCCAAGGAGGGGCTATCATTCTTTTTGGCAGCCTAAACTAACATGTATCACCATCAGGTATTAGTTCAAGAGTTACTCTGCTGTGCCAAGGAAGACAGAATTCTTCTAGATTCCCAGAAGCGCGTGCTCCCCAGATTGTGGGCTTTCTGGAGGAGCAGCAGTTACAGCCCGCTTGGCCGCCGAGATCATGCCGGAAGACCGTGGAGGTGCTGGGGCCCCTCAGGCCGAGTGGGAACTGACGGTCTTTCTCCTCTGCCCCTTTCCGCCCCCAGGACTGCACCATCTGCATGGAGCGCCTCACGGCCCCGTCCGGCTACAAGGGCCCCCAGCCCACGGTCAAGCCGGACCTGGTGGGCAGGCTGTCCCGGTGCGGCCACGTCTACCACGTCTATTGCTTGGTGGCCATGTACAACAACGGCAACAAGGTGGGTGCCAGCTCAGGGTGTGCCCCTGCCTCCCAGGCAGCACCCAAGCCCGGAGGCCTTATTGGAGTGGCACCCAGGGGCTCTGGGGGCTCTTAGAGGCACCCCCAGGCTTCCCTGGTGGCTCAATGGTGAAGAATCCACCTGCAATGCAGGAGAACCGGGTTTGATCCCTGGGTGGGAAAAATCCCCTGGAGGAGGGCATAGCAACCGCTCCAGTATTCTTGCCTGGAGAGTCCCATGGACAGGGGAGTCTGCCGGGCTAAGGGCCTTAGGGTCCCAAAGAGTCAGACAGGGCTGAAGCGACTGAGTGTGCAAGCAGGGGCACCCGGAGGAGCAGGAGTGATGAGCTTGGTTGTTCGCAGCCTGATCAGTTTTCCCCAGAATCACTATGTTGGCAAAATCTGTCTGCACCTCCCTTTTGGGCTATGCTGCCTAGCTTCTCGGAGCTTCCCTGGTGGCTCAGCAGGAAGGAATCCGCCTGCCAGTGCAGGAGACTCAAGTTCCATCCCTGGGTCAGGAAGATCCCCCGGAGAAGGATAATGGCAGCCCACTCTAGTACTCTTGCTGGGATAATCCCGTAGACAGAGGAGCCTGGCGGGCTACAGTCCACGGGGTCGCAAAAGAGTTGGAGAGGACTGAACGGCTAAACAACAACAAACCCAACTCCTCCCAGGGTCTACACTGCGTGGTGTTCTGAGAGGTGTAGACGTCTGTCCCTGAGGTTTGGAAGGGAGTTCTCTGCAACTGTGGGCCCATGTGGGTGTCCGTGCATGCGGGCACAGGATTCCCCAGCCGCCCCTGCTCCTCCCAGGGTCTACACTGCGTGGTGTTCTGAGAGGTGTAGACGTCTGTCCCTGAGGTTTGGAAGGGAGTTCTCTGCAACTGTGGGCCCATGTGGGTGTCCGTGCATGCGGGCACAGGATTCCCCAGCCGCCCCTGCTCCTCCCAGGGTCTACACTGCGTGGTGTTCTGAGAGGTGTAGACGTCTGTCCCTGAGGTTTGGAAGGGAGTTCTCTGCAACTGTGGGCCCATGTGGGTGTCCGTGCATGCGGGCACAGGATTCCCCAGCCGCCCCTGCTCCTCCCAGGGTCTACACTGCGTGGTGTTCTGAGAGGTGTAGACGTCTGTCCCTGAGGTTTGGAAGGGAGTTCTCTGCAACTGTGGGCCCATGTGGGTGTCCGTGCATGCGGGCACAGGATTCCCCAGCCGCCCCTGCTCCTCCCAGGGTCTACACTGCGTGGTGTTCTGAGAGGTGTAGACGTCTGTCCCTGAGGTTTGGAAGGGAGTTCTCTGCAACTGTGGGCCCATGTGGGTGTCCGTGCATGCGGGCACAGGATTCCCCAGCCGCCCCTGCTCCTCCCAGGGTCTACACTGCGTGGTGTTCTGAGAGGTGTAGACGTCTGTCCCTGAGGTTTGGAAGGGAGTTCTCTGCAACTGTGGGCCCATGTGGGTGTCCGTGCATGCGGGCACAGGATTCCCCAGCCGCCCCTGCTCCTCCCAGGGTCTACACTGCGTGGTGTTCTGAGAGGTGTAGACGTCTGTCCCTGAGGTTTGGAAGGGAGTTCTCTGCAACTGTGGGCCCATGTGGGTGTCCGTGCATGCGGGCACAGGATTCCCCAGCCGCCCCTGCTCCTCCCAGGGTCTACACTGCGTGGTGTTCTGAGAGGTGTAGACGTCTGTCCCTGAGGTTTGGAAGGGAGTTCTCTGCAACTGTGGGCCCATGTGGGTGTCCGTGCATGCGGGCACAGGATTCCCCAGCCGCCCCTGCTCCTCCCAGGGTCTACACTGCGTGGTGTTCTGAGAGGTGTAGACGTCTGTCCCTGAGGTTTGGAAGGGAGTTCTCTGCAACTGTGGGCCCATGTGGGTGTCCGTGCATGCGGGCACAGGATTCCCCAGCCGCCCCTGCTCCTCCCAGGGTCTACACTGCGTGGTGTTCTGAGAGGTGTAGACGTCTGTCCCTGAGATTTGGAAGGGAGTTCTCTGCAACTGTGGGCCCATGTGGGTGTCCGTGCATGCAGGCACAGGATTCCCCAGCCGCCCCTGCTCCTCCCAGGCCTGCTGCTTCTCAGTCACATTCACGTTCTCTGGCACCTCTCACCGTCCTTTCAAAAGCACGAACGGTTTTGTCAAGGGCGGCTGGAAGGCCCTGAAGGTCCGCTGTTGGACAGGAGGGCTGTGTGATCCTGTCTTCCCCGCCAGTGATAGCGGAGCGGCAGTCCCCCGTCAGAGCTGGTTTCCAGGAAACTGGGTCTGTCCTCTGACGATAATGAAAGCGAAGTCACTCAGTTGTGTCCAACTCTTTGCGACCCATGGACTGTAGCCTACCAGGCTCCTCCGTCCATGGGATTTTTCAGGCAAGACTACCAGAGTGGGGTGCCATTTCCTTCTCCAGGAGATCTTCCCAACCCAGGGATTGAACCCGGGTCTCCCGCACAGTAGGCAGACGCTTTACCATCTGAACCACCAGCGCCTAAAGCCCTTGGCGTTTCTCATATTCTGTCCCAGGCCTGGGTCACCTTGACCCCGTCTATGGGATTCCGAATCCTCATTTCTCCAGACCCAGCTGGGATCGCATCAGAGTCTGGGATTTTTGTGATATCCTCCTGCCACTTATTCATCCAAAAGTATGTCTGGCCTTCAGGGGCTGCCCTGTCCTTATCCTGCTAGGGGACAAGAGCGAAGGCGGCCTACCCAGGCGCAAACCCTGGCTGAGGAGCCAAATGACTGCGGGCAGCAAGATTTTCAATCTCTCTGAGATTTCATTTCCCATCTGGAAAATGGAGATAGAACACTCCCTACTTCCTAACATGCTGAAACTGTGAAGAAAAAGGGAAAGGGGCTCCCCAGTGGCTCAGACAGTAAAGAATCTGCCTGCAATGCAGGTAGACCAGGGTTCAATCCCTGGGTCGGGAAGATTCCCTGGAGGAGGGAAAGGCTACCCACGCCAGTATCCTTGCCTGGAAAACCCTCTATGGACAGAGGACCCTGGCAGGCTGCTGTCTGCAGGGTCACAAGGGGTCCAACGTGACTGAGCAACTGACACTTTCAACCCTTTTTATTCAAATGGACGCCTCCTTTGTATTATGACTGTTTTTTCCCTTCATCCTAATGTAGCCCTATTGTTGAAATTCCCAAGGTGCAGATGTTGGGATCCTTCTGTGTCTCAGAGAGCTCAGTTGTTGATGGATGCTGTGTGTCTGGATCCCCTGATTCCCCGCTCAATTTCCTGACCCTACAATAAAAAGTTTCACTGGGACTCGGCCTTTGAAGAGGTTATTTTGGATTTAAAGGAGTTTCTTAGCACTTTTGTTCTCCTTTTGATAACTGCATATGAGAATAATCTCGTACCTTTGCGTTTATTTCCATGGTGCTTCAAAAAGGGTGCGGACACGATCTCTATCCTCTTCTGCACTTCCACTTTGAAGTATGCCTTTTTGACTTTCTTTAAAAGTGGTGAGAAGGGCCCGGAGAGAGACGGGGTGATTCACCCAAGGTCGTGAAGCAAGTTAAGACCAGAGCAGAGAGTGGAGGCCTGCCTTGGCTTCCCACCCTTTGATCTCACGAACACAGGCTGGATGCAGCTGCTGCTTTAAATGCGTGGACTCGGGGGGAAGCGCCCGTAAACAGCCCTGCAGCGGGCCCCAGCCTTCCCCGAGGAGACCGGACGTCCTGGAGAGCGCTGGTCCCAGCTGCACTTTGCGCACGCGCGCTCCCTGCCCACTCGCGGCCTCCTCCGCGCCCCCTGTCTGTTTTCAAGCCTGGGAATAGGGCTTACTGGCCAGGCTCCCCCCCAGACGGCACTTCACGAGGTCCTGCCATGAAACCAGGACTCCTCACCTCACTGAATCCAGAGTCCCCTGCCGTTGCCCCAACAGAACCCTCAAAGTGGAGGTGTTAGTTGCTTAGTCACCCGGGAAACCCCCCAGAGCCCTGACGAGCAGGGTAAATCCTGGTCCCCTTCTTAAGGATGGTGCTACTGCTGCTAAGTCGCTTCAGTCGTGTTCGACTCTGTGCGACCCCATAGATGGCAGCCCACCAGGCTCCTCCGTCCCCGGGATTCTCCAGGCAAGAACACTGGAGTGGGTTGCCATTTCCTTCTCCCTCTTAAGGATGAGGTCTTTCTTATACGTCCCTGAGCACGGAGCCCGGGGCTGGTATGGAGGGTTCCTCCTGTTGCTTTGGAGAAAGCTTCACCTTTCAGTGGCCCTGAGAGCGGGCAGGGAGCAGCTAAGAGTTAGTACTGGGGTGGGTGCATTTTGCCCCTGACCCCAGCTTCTTGGGGCTTCCCTGGTGACTCAGACAGTGAAGAATCTGCCTGCAATGCAGGAACCCCGGGTTCCATCCCTAGATCAGGAAGGTCCCCTGGAGAAGGGGCTGGCAACCCACTCATCTTCTTGCCTGGAGAATCCCATGGACAGAGGAACCCGGCGGGCTACTGTCCCTGGGGCCACAAAGAGTCGGGCACAACAGAGTGCCTAACACACCCGCCCTTTATCCCTGGTGCCTTTGGGGGTTGGGTGGGGGTCCTGACCAAACCTGTTTCCCACACTGGAGGTTCGGGCTTTGTCTCTTCAGGATGGGAGTTTGCAGTGTCCGACCTGCAAGACCATTTACGGCGTGAAGACGGGCACCCAGCCCCCCGGGAAGATGGAGTACCACGTCATTCCCCACTCCCTGCCCGGCCACCCGGACTGCAGAACCATCCGGATCATCTACAGCATCCCGCCCGGCATCCAGGTCAGCCCGCCCTCGGCCACGGGCTTTTACGGCTTCATGTTTGAATGTTTGCAGGTCGGTGTTTGTCTTTAGTCCACTCAGGCTGGGGAACCAAGGGAAAGCACAGAATGTGTTGATGTCTAACCCATCTCTCTGTACACCTGAAACTCACACAACGTGGTTGATCAGCTGTTCCCTGGGGCTCGGCAGTGGAGAATCTGCCGGTAGCGTAGGAGCCACAGGAGACCCCGACTTGATGCCTGGGTTGGGAAGATGTCCTGGAGGAGGGCACGGCAATCCACTCCAGTATCCTTGCCTGGAGAATCCCATGGACAGGGGAGCCTGGCAGGCTACAGTCCCCGGGGTCACAAAGAGTCAGACGTGACTGAGGTGACTCAGCACACACGCACCGATATAAAATTTTAAAAGAGAACAAAACACACAGACTTTAAAAAAGATTACTGCGGCACAGTTGCTTCCCCACGCTCCGTCAGTTTCGGGCGTGAGCAGAGGCGTTCAGCGGCGGCTGCTGTTCAGTGGCTCAGCCGTGTCCGACTCTCTGCGACCCCGTGAACCGCAGCGCGCCAGGCCTCCCTGCTCATCACCAACCCCCAGAGTTCACTCAGACTCATGTCCATTGAGTCGGTGATGCCATCCAACCATCTCATCCTCTGTCATCCCCTTCTCCTCCTGCCCTCAACCTTTCCCAGCATCAGGGTTTTTTCAGATGAGTCAGCTCTCTGCATCAGGTGACCAAAGTACTGGAGTCTCAGCTTCAGCATCAGTCCTTCCAATGAACAGCCAAGACTGATGTCCTTTAGGATGGACTGGTTTGATCTCCTTGCAGTCCAAGGGACTCTCAAGAATCTTCTCCAACACCACAGTTCAAAGCATCAATTCTTTGGCACTCAGCCTTCTTTATGGTCCAACTCTCACATCTATACATGACCACAGGAAAAACCATAGCTTTGACTAGATGGACCTTTGTTGACAAAAATAATGTGTCTGCTTTTTAATATGCTGTCTAGGTTGGTCATAACTTTCCTTCCAAGGAGTAAGCGTCTTTTAATTTCATGGTTGCAGTTATACCTATATACATATATCCACTCTTTCTTAAATTCTTTTCCCATACCGGTCATTACTGAGTGCTGAGTAGAATTCCCTGTGCCATACAGCGGTTCTTTATTAGTTCGCTGTTTTATATGTAGTGGTGCATACATGTCAATCCCAATCTTTCTGTTTTAAAGAACAGAAATTTATATTTCATGCTTGTGGAGGCTGAGACGTTCAAGATCAAAGTGCTGGCAGACTCAGGGTCTGGTGAAACCCTCTTCCCGGTTCGTAGACCATCCTCTCACTGTGTCCTAACGTGACAGTAGTGAGAGGGGCTGTCTAGTGTCTGCTTTATAAGGGTGCTAACCTTGTTCATCAGAAGAGGAAACAGCATCCCACTCCAGTCTTCTTGCCTGGAGAATCCCATGAACAGAGGAGTCTGGTGGGCTACAGTCCATGGGGTCACACAGAGTCGGACATGACTGAGCGACTAACACACACACAACCCCATTCATAATGGCTTCACCTAATCGCCCACTTCGGAACACTCCCACCTCCTAATACCATCATGTTGGGGGTGAGATTTCAACATATTAATTTTGGTGGGAACCCAGACTTTCAATTATAGCTTTTTGCCCTGGCCTCTGAAAATTGTGTCCTTCCTACCCACAAAATACATTCATTCCATCCCAGTTCACTTCAGTTCAGTTCAGTTGCTCAGTCGTGTCTGACTCTTTGCGACCCCATGAATCGCAGCATGCCAGGCCTCCCTGTCCATCACCAACTCCCGGAGTTCACTCAGACTCACGTCCATCAAGTCAGTGATGCCATCCAGCCATCTCATCCTCTGTCGTCCCCTTCTCCTCCTGCTCCCAATCCCTCCCAGCATCAGAGTCCTTTCCAATGAGTCAACTCTTCGCATGAGGTGGCCAAAGTACTGGAGTTTCAGCTTTAGCATCATTCTTTCCAAAGAAATCCCAGGGCTGATCTCCTTCAGAATGGACTGGTTGGATCTCCTTGCAGTCCAAGGGACTCTCAAGAGTCTTCTCCAACACCACAGTTCACAGGCATCAATTCTTCGGCACTCAGCCTTCTTCACAGTCCGACTCTCACATCCCAATAGTCCTCAAATTCTTCGCACAGTCCAGCACCCATTTTAATTCATTTTTTAAAGTGTTTATTTGTTTATTTGGCTGCTCCGGGTCTTCCTTGCGTCGTGTGGGATCTAGCTCCCTGACGTGGGATCTGGTTGTCTGACCAGGGATCGAGCTCAGGTCCCCTGGTTTGGTAGTGCAGTCTTAGCCCCA
>SJYC01007758.1:0-11717 GCA_006408675.1 Madoqua kirkii | reverse complement strand
GTCCAGCACCATTTTAATTCATTTTTTAAAGTGTTTATTTGTTTATTTGGCTGCTCCGGGTCTTCCTTGCGTCGTGTGGGATCTAGCTCCCTGACGTGGGATCTGGTTGTCTGACCAGGGATCGAGCTCAGGTCCCCTGGTTTGGTAGTGCAGTCTTAGCCCCAGGACCACCAGGGAAGGGCTCCAGCATGCTCTTAAAAATCTAGGTCCAAAGTCTTTTTAAATATCATCTAAACCAGAGCGAGATGAGGCTGAAGGTATAATTCCTCCTGGGGCCTCTTCATCTCCAACTGTGAACCTGTGAAAGCAAGCAGTTCACGTGGTAGAGTCTCATCAGACACTGAGTCTGCCCACACCTTGGTCTTAAACTCCCCAGCCTCAGGAACTGTGAAAAATGAATTTCTGTTGTTTTTGCTGTCATTCTGTTAGAGCAGCCTGCGCTGCTAGGACGATGTTGCCCTGTGAAAAGTCTCCTTCCCGCCCTGGGGCCCCTCCATCCAGCCTCCCCCTCCCCCTCAGCACCCCTGTCCTTACTTTCTTACGCACCTTCCAGTGTGTTTGCAACAAAGACTTCTTCCACTCCTCCGGGCTTCACGCAAAGGGTGACGTGTCAGCCACATTGTTCTGCAAGCTGTATTTTCAATGCACAATATAGTCCGTAGATCTTCCCGTGGCCGTAGAAAGAGAACTTCCACATTCTTGCTTAGCTTTGCATAATCACCCGTTGTATAAAGGGGCCATAATTTGTATTCAGCAGTCTCCCTGTGATGGGCGTATGGATTGTTTCCAACCTTTTGCTTTAATAAATAATGCCATAATGAATGACCTCTCAGCCTGTGAGTATCTCCATAGAACAATTTTCTAGAAGTGGAATCTTTTTTGTCAGACGGTATTTGCATGTGTAAGTTGATCGTCCTTGACTTTTGTGGGCGTGTCTTTCTTCTTGTGATTCTTCTCAAGGCAGCCCATAGGAAGACACTGAACAGTCTCCCAGGCAGTAATACAGATGTGGGGTTTCCCAGGTGGCTTAAACAGTCCGCCTGCTAATGCAGGAGATGTGTGTGATTCCTGGTCCAGGAAGATCCCCTGGAGAAGGAAATGGCAGCCCACTCCAGTGTTCTTGCCTGGAGAATGCCATGGACAGAGGAGCCTGGCGGGCCACAGTCCACGGGGTCGTAAAGAGTAGGCCGTGACGGAGCGACAGAACAACAGACACAGATGGGTCCCTTCCTTCATCCACTGGAGCTTTTTCTAAATGTTCAGGGGACTCCCTGAATCCTTTTATTTACCAAATGTTTATTAGTTTACCCTCCTCTCCTCCTTCCTCCTTCCCTACCTCCCTTTTATCGTTTATTTAAGAAATATCTGAGTGTCAACTCTAGGCCAGACTGGGTGTTAGAGGAAGAATGGTGAGTGACAGAGACACAGTCTTTAGTCCTGCGAAGACCCCGTTCTAGTGGGACTGGGAAGAAGCGAAACAGGGAAACCTAACAGCCTGCAGAAGAACTGAGGGAAAACCGCGGCTCTCCTTTGAAAGTGAAGTCGCTCAGCCGTGTCCGACTCTGCGACTCCGTGGACTGTAACCTATCAGGCTCCTCTGTCCGTGGGATTTTCCAGGCAATAGGCCTGGAGTAGATCGCCATTTCCTTCTCCAGGGGGTCTTCCCAACCCAGGGATTGAACCCGGGTCTCCCGCGCTGGAGGCAGACACTCTACAGTCTGAGCCACCAGGCCCTCCTTCCTCTGAAGGAGTCAGCGACGAGCCAAGGGATAAGTGCACGTCCCTAGGCTCTAGAGTGGAAACTGGTGTGCACCCCTGACACCAGCCGTGGGAAGCAGGGTGGAAGAAGGCGAAGGGGCAAGACAGGGACTTCAGCATCCGATGGGCCCGGTTCTGATCCTTGGGTGATTTCCTCCTTCACAGGGGATTTTGGACCCTGACCGCTAGACTTCCCTGAGCTGTGTTTCTTTATCTGCACAACCGTGAGGCCAGTATGCAGGGGTTCTGTAAAGATGGGTGATAATGCCTGTGTGTGCATATGAAGGTCCCGGGCACAGGACCAAGGTGCTCAGTACCTCAGCCCCATCATTTTTGAGTATCCTACTTGTCAGGGCAAGGAAGGGGGCCTATGTCTGTCTGTCTGTCTGGGAGGGTCAGAGGAGCCTTTCTGGGGCAGGGCCCTCGGTAGTAGGGCAACGACATGAAGAAATGGAAGAGAAAGTTTTTAGCGTTTTATTATTTCTTTGACTTTTTAGTTTATACTGGGATATAGAAAGTGAAAGTGAAAGCTGGTCAGTGCTGTCCAACTCTGCGAAGCCATGGACTATCCATGGAGTTCTCCAGGCCAGAATGCTGGAGTAGGTAGCCTTTCCCTTCTCCAGGGGATCTTCCCAACCCAGGGATCGAACCCAGGTCTCGTGAATTGCAGGCGGACTCTTTACCAGATGAGCCACAAGGGGAACCCACAGCGGGATACAGTGGATGGGCAGTGCTGTGATAGTTGCAGGTAAACGGCACAGGGACTCCGCCACGCGTGTACACGCATCCACTCTCCCCTCCCGTCCAGGCCGCCATGTAACACTGCACAGAGCCGCGCGGGCCGTCCTTCGAAACACAGCAGTGTGTGCATGTCCATCCCAGACGCCCTAACTGCCCTTCCCTCCATCCCTCCCTCCGGCGACCATAAAGGGGAGCATTTTTTAGTTGGTGGGCAGAGCGGAGTTTTGGAGGAGAGACAGGAGGGCTGTAGGAGGCCCGTAAAGAAGTTTGATTTGGGTTGAGTTGCCCAAGTGGTGGGGCGGAGGAGGGATCAGGCAGGGGGTGGAGACAGTGACCCGGTCTGGGGAGGCTCTGACCACTGGGGCGGGGACCTCGGATTCTTCTTGGCAGGCCGGGGTGCAGCTGGTCCTTGAAGGTCATTGTGCAGGTGGCTAGGATCACGGGAGGTCACATGGTTGGGATGATGCTTTAGCAAAGCCCGTCAGGCCACAGTCAAGATGACCTCACCACCCAGGTAGGGGACCTGCTTCCGGCAGTGACCCCAGGAGCACTCCGGCAGTGACCCCAGGAGCACTCCGGCAGTGACCCCAGGAGCACTCTGGACCAGGGCAATGCAGTTGGGTGTGAGGACAGATGAGGCTTCAGGGGTGACTCTACGGCTGCCGAGGGGGCCCATGGGGAAATGAATGGAAACATGGAAATCCCAAGAAATAGCCCGCAGCCTTGGCAGGAAGCAGGACAGACTGCAGGGGGCAAAGTTCGGGGTGGGGAAAGCCCTTGGGAGGACGCAGTGTTTTTCTAGGCTTCAGGACCAGAGGGTGGGGAGCCCGCACAAGGGTCCAGACGCACCGACATGCCGCCCTGTAGGTGCCACGGCTGCCCCAGGGAAGCCCAGGCTTGTGTTGAAGGGCGCTGTCCTGACGGCCGGTCCATAGACCGCCCTCCCTGCCTGAGAGCCAGTGGCTGTAGCCTCCACGCCACGCCCACCCCTGGGGACTCGAGGGCCACGAGGGCTTGGGCTGCTGTGCGAAGTGAGGACCTGCAAGCTCTGCCTTCCCTGCGGGAGATGACTCTCTGGGGGAGGCTGTGAGCGCGCCCGGGGCGCGCTGTGACTGCTGAGCTTCGCTGGTGCTAGGCAGACTTCTGAACCGGCCACACGGCAGAGCCGCACGGCAGGCGAGGCCTGGGTGGGAGACGGGAGCGGAGCCGCCTCAGAATCGGCCAGCAGTCAGCAGCCTGGCTGAGAGACAGTCTCGCTGCGGGGATGTTGTCAGTGTGCCTTCACCGAACATCACATTCAGAAGCTTCGGTCCTGCGTCTCCCGGAAGACACCGCTGCGTCTTTCCGATCCCTGGGATCGCTCCTCCCGGAGGCCTCACTGGACGCCTGCTGCTCAGTTTCCAAAATCACGGACAGTCTCAACCATGGGACTCATTTTTGCTTTAACCACATAATTTTTAAACTGTCTTGGAGCTGTCGTGTATAGAAAGGGAAAACGGGAAATCCGTGTCTTCTTGCAGTTTGGTTGCGACCCATCTGCTCACTCATTCGTTTGTTCAGCCGGGAGATGTTGCTGGTCTGCTGTGTGAGAGCTCGTGCCAGGAGCGCTGTGGAATCTTCCATATTCTATCGGCTTTGTCTAGACGGGATTTTAAAACAGGGTTTCATACCCTCTGAGGAGGGGCCGAGCTGCTCAGAAATGATACACAAACACATGCGTGTAGGGGAGAAATATGTGTATTGATACGGGGAGGAAATTCTTCATTTTTCATGAGCTTCTCAAACAGGCCTGTAGATTGTTCTGAACCCTGAGTAGGAGCACTGGCTTTTGGCTAAACTCTGCCTCAGTTTCTTCCCCACCTGGTGGCCTGTGACGGCTTGCTTCACAGGGGTGCTGGGTGGTGACAGCTGAAATCGTAGGAGATTTTTAGTCGAGCAGATGCCGAGGCATGTCGTTCAAGGAGCAAACAGACCGACGCCCGTGAGGACGGAGGAGAAAATCCCCGAGAGTCATTCAGATCATTCTGATCTCTCGGCTCTTGGCTCAGAGCTCAGGAGCACCTGGGTCACTCTGAGCAGTTCAGCAGTTAAACGATCCAGAGTACAAGCCAGGAAACCTGGGCTGAGGTTCTGGCCAAGCCGTTAACGTTGCGGAAGTCATTTAACCTCTGCGGCTGCAGTTCTCTTTTGTGCAACAAAAGAGCCGGAAGATGCTGACCAAGATGGTATCAACAGCTCCTGGGCTCTGAGGGTGCGCCGGGCTCACCTAACACGCGTCCTGCAAGGTGGGCGTTGCACGTCTTCCCTCCTGTGGGCTGGGACACCGACTCACACAGCTCCGGCTCACACAGCGGGGAGGCCCCCGCGCTGAGTCCAGACCCAGGCCCAAGGACCCCAGTATGTGTTACACCTCCGCCCCATCGCTCCTTGGGTCTGTCCTCTGTCTAGACTCAGCGGCTACTATTATATGGATAATAATATTTGGATCCACCAGCATTTGGATCAATCACAACCCTTACCCGAAAAACTTTTTAAAATGCCCTTTGCTCTCTTTGTGCTGCTTTCAGGGGCCGGAACACCCAAATCCTGGGAAAAGCTTCAGTGCCCGCGGCTTCCCTCGACATTGTTACCTCCCGGACAGCGAGAAAGGGAGAAAGGTGAGGCCAGGTGTCGGCGTCCCGCCCCAGCCATGCTTCCCGTGGTGCTGAGCAGAGCCTGGTCTCTTAGCTCTAGACGTCTGTGTAATCGAGTGCCATAGAGAGACTTCTCTGATGGTCCAGCATCAAAACTCTGCCTTCCCATGCAAGGGTGCAGGTTCAGCTCCTGGTCAGCGAAGTAGGATCCCTGACGCCTTGCAGCCAAATCACCAAAATGAAAACAGAAGCAATACTGTAACAGATTCAATAAAGACTTTACAAATGGTCTGGGTCCAAAAAAAAAAAAGTCCCAAGTCGTAGTGGAGGTAGCTAGCGGAGTGAAGAGATGTGATTGTAGTTTCGCTTTTGTGGGATGATGGGGCTGGACTTTGTCTTTCTTCTCCCCCGGATTTTACGGGCAACAATTCATCTGTCTTAGGTTCTTCCTGCTCACTGGCAGGCTCTAGGAAGAGCAGCAGCGACACCTGGGAGGGCCTCAGAACTGCTTCATTTAGCTGGACCTCAGGGGCCTGATGCCACCTGAGTGCTTGGGCAGCACCGCTCTGGGCAGGGATCTCAATCTGTGGCATTTTAATGTTTTCTGTAATGAAGATTTTCATTGTTATTTAGCTGCTAAGTCATGGCTGACTTTTTGTGACCCTGTGGACTATAGCCTGCCAGCCTCCTCTGTCCGTGGGATTTCCCAGGCAAGAATACTGGAGTGGGTTGCCATTTCCTTCTCTGAGGGATCTTCTCGACCCAGGGATCGAACCCAAGTTGCTGGCATTGGCAGGCAGATTCTTTACCACTGGCCACCAGGGACTCAGTCAGTGGATACTGTGACTTTCCCCAAAAGAGCAGAGGGAAAAGTCTCTGGGTTTCTGGATTCCTAGTGATTCCGGGGGGAGGCTTCAGTGGTTCTATGAACTCAAAAGTTAGAATTACAACTTCATGTTCATTTTTTTCTGCGGATAAGCCCAGAAAAATCACTGGGTTTTTAAAAACCTTTCCCGATCTCAAAAGCAAAAGGAACTGTTGATTCATTGGCCAGGAGGTGCGTCTCGGTTAGCTCTCTAGGTCGTGGCACGTAACAAACAGCCCCTAAAGCTCGGTGCCTTCCTCCAGCTAGCGTTTATTTCTCATGCAGTTTGCGTGTTACTAACTGTGGCTCAGTGGCTGCTGTGGGTCAGCTTTCAAGGATCCGGTTCTAAAATTCAGGGAGAAAGAGATTTGCTTCCCTGGTCCGTTCCCTTCCCATGGAGTGGGGCAGAGGACCAGGAGAGAGTCCGAGTGGATTCTGCAGTCCCATCAAAGCTTCCCCCTGAGGCTTGTCCTTCTGCTCATGCTGTGCAGGTGCTAAGTTGTGTCCGACTCTTTTGTGACCCCATGGACTATAGCCCGCCAGCCTCCCCTGTCCGTGGGATTTCCCAGGCAAGAATACTGGAGTGGGCTGCCATTTTCTCCTCCAGGGGGTCTTCCCAACCCAGAGACTGAACCCACATCTTCTGCACTGGAAGCAGATTCTTTACCATCTGCACCACCAGGGAAGCCCTGTGCCTTTGATAGGCTCCCGCAAGTCACGAGTGAGCCAGACCAAGAGCTGGCGTCCTGCTTACCAGGAGGCGCCTCAGCACAGAGCGGGCCACAGTCACTCACAGCTGGAGAAGCCGAGAGTTTGGGACAACAAGAGAGTCAACCACGTCATCCTGAGGAGGCGCCCGGTGCAGTGTTCCCAGTCATCAGGGCCAGCCCTGGTACCCGTTTGCCCAGAGCCAGCAAGTCTCTACCCCCAAGACCTGCAGCCCCAGCTGCTGGCTAAACGACCCCACGTCAAGTCCTGTGGTTAAAACGTGAATCCCCTTGCCACGAGCTGTTTCTCCGCCAGATCTCCTTCTTTGTGTTAATGACATACACTAAGTCCCCTACACTAGAACCTTCAAGTTGAGAACTTTCCAAGATGTGAGCGTCGGTTCCACCAGGATCAGGTGGGAGCGCCGTTGCAGCTCGCCCCCACATCCTGTTGCTGGTGGTCCCTCAGCCCCACCACCTCCCACGTCCTCTCCCTCCTCTAATCAGGGACTCTTCTTGCCTGTCCCTTCGATGCTGGCCTCTGTGTGCCAGCTGTCATACTGTGCTTTTCAAGGTGCTGTTCAGTTCCGTTCAGTTGCTCAGTCGGGTCCGACTCTTTGTGACCCCATGGACCACAGCACGCCAGGCCTCCCTGTCCATCACCAACGCCCGGAGTTTACTCAAATTCATGTCCATTGAGTCGGTGATGCCATCCAACCATCTCATCCTCTGTCATCCCCTTCTCCTCCCACCTTCAATCTTTCACAGCATCAGAGTCTTTTCCAGTGAGTCAGCTCTTCACATCAGGTAGCTGGAGTACTGGAGTTTCAGCTTTGACATCAGTCCTTCCAATGAACACCCAGGGCTGATGTACTTTAGGATGTACTGGTTGGCTCTCCTTGCAGTCCAAGGGACTCTCGAGAGTCTTCTCCGACACCACAGTTCAAAAGCATCAATTCTTTGGCACTCAGCTTTCTTTATAGTCCAATTCTCACATCCAAGGCACTGCACTGTAAAATTAAAAATGTTTTCTGTATTTTTTAATGTAATATTTGTGTGAACAGTGTTATAAGCTACCAGTATGGTATAGTACTGTATAGCTGCTTGTGTTAGTTGGGTTGGACTTACGGATGCACTACCGGAACAGAACTCACTCGTGTCTCGGGGACTTTCTATGCTCTGTATCCCTGGAACCGTGTTGGGCATGTGAACATGGTCCTGAGACACACACGCCTCCCTGCACTGCCCTCCGAGCCACTTGCATCTTTTCCTAATCCTCCAGACTAGTCATCTGTCGCCGGAACAGTGATTCTGCAGCTTCTCACGTCAGTCCCCTTCGTTTAACGGATATAAAGTGGGAAAACAGCGCAAACTGTCAGCGCGGCTTCCCTGACGAGGACGGTTTTCAGTCCAGTAGACAGGACCTCCCACAGTTTGGGTCTGAATTGCCCCTTCCCACCAGCCCCTCGCCTTTACCCCACCCCGTGCTGCTGTCCTCAGACCGTGGGTTCCTTTGCAGAGCAGGGTGATAGAGTGTAAGCTTTGAAGCCAGACCAGCCTGGCTCCAGATCCTAGTCCTGCCGTTTACCACGTGTGGGAACATGAAGTGGATTTAAGTCTCAGTCTCCTAATCTCTGAAAGAGTGTGGTTATGTCTAGCTCTGCAAACAGGATAAGAGTTAAGTGAAGAATTCTTCTTTGTGAAGAGTTTCTTCACATTTGTAAAGAATCTGCCTGCAGTGCAGGAGACCCGGGTTCAATCCCTGGGTTGGGAAGATCCCCTGGAGGAGGAAACAGCAACCCACTCCAGTATTCTTGCCTGGAGAATCCCGTGGACAGAGGAGCCTGGCGGGCTGCCGTCCTCGGAGTCACTGAGTGACATACAGCTGAGCGACCAGCACGTGCGGCACTCCTGAGAAAGGCTTCCTTGGTGGCTCAGTGGTAAAGAATCCACCGGCCAAGGCCGGAGGTGTGGGTTTGATCCCTGGGTTGGGACGATTCCCTGGAAAAGCAAATGGCAATCTACTCCAGTGTTCTTGCTTGGGAAATTCCATGGACAGAGGAGCCAGGCGGGCTGCAGTCCATGGGGTCAACAGCTAAGCAGCGATAACCGAGCATTTTGTGAAATGCCCGGGGAGCGGCAGCAGTGACCTGCGCCTCGGACCTATGTCCTTCCCGCGCCTGTACATTCTTCTCTATTGACACACCTCAGATCCTCCACCTCTCTGCAACTCAGCTCGAAAGCATCCCCTCCATGACATCTCTCCTGATGCCCACCTGCGGGTCAGCAGAGTCATGCCCGAGACCAGAATGTAAAGGCAGGCAGTCCTGAAGGCAGAGCCCGCTCTGGCACCTGTGAGCTGCGTGACCCAGACACGTCTCGGAGAAGGGATAATGAGTGTCCCGTCATAGCCAATGTTAGGACCGTTAGATGAACCAGAGCCTGGCACTTAGCACGTGAGCAGTCAGGAAGCGGCGGCTCTCGTTTCAGCATCCTCCAGCCTTTTCCTCTTTCTTTTTTTGCTGTGCCGGGTCTTCACGCTGGCTCTTCAGCACACAGACTTTCCTCCAGCCGCAGCCCCTTCCCATGTTGCAGAGCCCGGGTGCCGGGGGCAGGAGCTGCAGCGCCGGGGCACAAGGCCTCAGCAGTTGCAGCTCCTAACGGTCGTGGCTCATGAGCTCCGAGGCCTGTGAGATCTTCCCAGCTCAGGAATCAAACCGCCATCAGCTGCACTGGCAGGCAGACTCTTTACCTGAGAGCCACGAGGAAGCGCCTGCCAACCTGATCACCATCAAGATTCCTCACCTCCAGTTCACACCTGTTTACAGTCGCTCAGTTTTGAACCCAGTGCATTTTTATCAGGGGCCTTCTCACACTGGTCAGGGTGTCAGGCATTTGTCCTCCTCAGCCAAGACTGTTTTTCAGTGTAGCTGAGTTGAAACCTTCTGCACGTCCTCACACCTCTCTGAGCCTCACCCATAACTCAGAGGTAATGATAGCACCTGCCAGACCTGGTGGGAGATTCCCCGTCTGAGCCTCACAGCCAGAGGTGGTTGTGAGGATTGGATGAAGGAACAACTATGAGACGGCCTGGAAGGGGTCAAACATTTCTACCGTGTCCCGGAGGAGCCGGCACAGCGTTAGCTGTGTCAGTTAATGCTCAGTTAACACTCTGGTGCTGGTGGTGGTGGGTATGGCTCAGAAGATCTCAGATTGCTCCGAAGAGCCTCGAATTCCTAGATCCCAGCTTTTAAAATGCAGCTGTGATGCTGGTTTCCCAGGTGGTGCTCGCAGTAAAGAACCTGCCTAGTGCAGGAGTTGTAAGAGATGTGAGTTCGATACCGGCGTCCGGAAGCTCCCCTGGAGCAGGAAATGGCAACCCACTCCAGTATTCTTGCCTGGAGAATCCCATGGACAGAGGTGTCTGGTGGCCTACGGTCCATGGGATCACAAAGAGCTGGACACAGCTGAAGTGACTTTGCGTGCGTGGTGCTGGGCCCTAGCATTAGCTGAGTGGATATACCAGGTGCTGCTGTGAAGGCACTCTGCACGCAGAGCCCCTAAGACGCTCACAACCTTTGGGGGTAAGCGGCGCATCAGAGAGGCCGCGTAACTTGTCCAAGGCCACACGGTTGGTCCATGAGAGTCAAGACTGAGCCTGCCAGGTCCCTGAGTCCACTTCCCGACTCCTGCCCACCCTGGCGCTTCTTCGAGCACTGTTGTGCGCGCAGGGCTGGGCCCAGGGCAGGGAAAGCGTCCCCCCTGCAGATGGTCTTTGACCAGCACAGCGTGTCTGGCGCTGATCTCCCCTGTTTTCTCTCAGGTCCTGAAGCTACTTCTCGTGGCCTGGGACCGCCGCCTCATCTTCGCCATTGGGACGTCCAGCACCACGGGCGAGTCAGACACCGTCATCTGGAATGAAGTCCATCACAAGACAGAGTTCGGCTCTAACCTCACCGGCCACGGCTACCCAGACGCCAACTACCTGGATAACGTGCTGGCCGAGCTGGCCGCCCAGGGCATTTCCGAGGACAGCGCTGCCCAGGAGAAGGACTGAGCTGGGGGCGGGATGGGGCCTCGGGGTGTGGGAACCACAGGGCAGGAAGTGGGGAGAGTCAGGGTGGAAGGTGGTGCCGTGCCCGCCCCGCCAGCCCCTGTGCCGTCTCCATCCACCGTCCTTCCGGCCACAGCGGCGAGCCAGAGTGAATAACGGGACGTCATTTACAAACCTCACCCAACGCGCAGGGGCCGCGGGACAGGGTGAGGGCCGCCCTTGTCTGCCCCGTGGAGCTGCGGTGCTGGGCAGGCAGGGCCTCCTCCCCTCCCCACCCCACCCCCAGCGGGGCACTGGCAGCACAGGAGGGCCACGGGCACCGCTCACCCTGGCCTTGTGAGCCAGAGACGCCCGCCCAGGCTGGCTGCTCGCTGCTTCCACTCTGCTTGGAGAGTGGAGTTTCTACTTTTCTCTCATCCCCTGGAGGTGAGGAGCTCTCACTGTGCAAGACAGAGCGGCAGAGGAGTGACCCGACCCCCTAAACCGCTGCGACATCGGCAACCAGTGCCTCGATGTATAGCGAGGAAGCGCTTCTCACAAAGAGGGCTTCCGGGAGCATCTCAGCTCCCATCGCGGTCCCGGCTGCGCCCGCCCCCCTGCTCACCCCTCTGCCCTGTCCAAAGAGGCATCTGATTCTCTTATGCAGGCGGAGGGACTCTGGGATTCCTCTCTGGGGCGCGATGCCTCCCGCCCCTCTTTGATCAGACCGGAGCCTGTGTGCCACTTAGCATCTGAATTAGTCCTCAGGGAGAGGAGCCCAACTCTTCCAGCTCATCCCAGACCAGCTCAAAGATTCCGTGTGATTCATCCAGTCACTGTGAGTGGAGCCCAGGCTGGGCTCCATGCCATCTGTGTGTGTGTGTGTGTGTGTGTGTGTGTGTGCATGGCGCTGGACCAGGCTCCGCCGCTGGGCCAGGTTGGCGGAGGGTCCATCGTGATCTCACACTCTGGTTCTGCAA